>PVLD010005527.1:0-111208 GCA_004027595.1 Dinomys branickii
AATTCATTCCTAAATTGCTCTTGTAACGTTTCCATTTGTTTCCTATTTTCTTCTAGTATTTTGTCTATTTCTTGTCTGTGTGAACGGAACATTTCTTCCATCATTGTTTTCAGCTCGTTTTTTGTCTGAGAAATCATTGCGGGTATGTGGGTTATTTCTGCTTTGAGCTCTTTCATGGCCTGTTGGAGTTGTTTTATTTTGGATGCAATCATTTCATAACTTGAAGTTATGAGGCTTCCTGGTTCCCCTGTATCTTCATATTCAAAACTTGTTCTGGGTGGGGTTGAGTTTTGAGACTGCGTTTTGTTCCTCTGTTTTCCCATTTTTGGGTATCAGATTCAAAATGTGGAGCTATAAATTCCACAGGCAGTTCAGCAGGCAAAGGTCTGCTGCAGAGGCTGCTCCAATGGTTCCTTCTCTTTGGGAGAATGCCCCTTAAGCTGTCTGCTGAGATTTCCGCTTCTACTCCCTACCCCAAGACCTGGGCGGGGCGAATAAACAGCTCACCACCCCAGGATTCTTGCAGATAGGCCACTCAGGTGTTCCTCCCTGGGTGGAGCTCCTTCCCCCCTCACAAAACCCGTTGGGGCGCCTAGGTAGGTCTTCCCACCTGGGAGATCCCGCAGTCCTTAAAGCTGCTTTGATGTCTCTCGCTGGGCTGAGCTTCTTCCCGATTCAGGAAAAACCAGTTAGAGCGCGCACTGAACTCACCCTGTGATCGTGCAAACAGGAGTGCCGTTCAGATGTTTTTCCCTCGATGGAGCTTTTCCCCGACTCAGAAATTGCGCCAGCCGGTCGCTGTTACTCCAGTTCGCGCAGCGCTGGCTGCGGGGGTGGGGTTCTGAGCGGGATCCCGGAGTGCTGCCCGGTTTGGCGCAGTTTGTCCCAGTAGCGCGTTCTCTGTCGGGTTCAGGAGCTGAAGCTGTTCTTCCCTCTGCACTCGCTCTCTCAGCTGGTCGTCTTCTTCCCGGAAGTCCTCATTTCTGTCTTCATATTGCTATATTTCATTGTTTGGGTGGTAATCCTCTGGGAGGTTCTCTCTCTGCTGCCTACCCAGTCGCCATCTTCCCGGAAGTCCCCGAGCAGCTTTTAAAAAATCTATGGCTACTGAAATATCCAAAGGTTCTTATTAAGGTCTGCAAACATGCAAGACATCTGTTGCGATCCTGAGATGGCAATTCTCCCTATACATGTTGTTGTTATTTAAAAGTACCAGACATTTTCTGTGGCATAATATAGTAATAGCAAAACAATAAATACAAAGGAAAACCAGTTTAGTGTGAGATCAACAAGAGCTCACTCTCTCTGAACTTTACACATTCCTGCTAGAGCTTCCCTAAACAAGCCACACTGCACCTCCCTGCTTCCCAGCCGCTCAGAGAAGGCCAGGCCTTGGACAGTGGCAGGGACCCCTCCTGGGGACATGACATGCCTCTTCCAGAGAGAGGTCATTAAGGCCCACATGGGCTCAGTTTACATGCTAAGAAGGCTAAGTGCCACCCTGGGCAGTACACAAAGAAAAATACCTAAAGACTGCTTCTCAGAAATGGTAACTTTTTATTCTAAGAATATAAAAAGGTAGTTTAATAAAGCTTACAGATAAATATAGGATATCTGTCTTACTCCATTCATTCCATTGTCAAGTATGAAACCAGAAATACATGACCAAAAACATGTTCAGTGGAACTTGCCTCTTACTCTAGTAGGAAAAATGCTGTGTTTGCAAAGCTTTTGTAGTCTTTGGAGGGAAAGGGTTTCTGGACACAGGAATGAGGTGGGTTTTTTTTTCCCATTTACTTTTTACAAAGATACCACTATAAATACTCCGGCTTGGTAATCACCTTAGGATGCTCAAGTCTTATTCCTACACACACCGCAGGTCTGCTGCCAGGACAAAGCCATCTGGAATCTCTTTTTCAAATTGCCTATACTGGCCTGCAGCACATTCTCTGGAAGATCTTTCACTCACTAAACTACTATTCTTTTGGGGATAGATTAGAATTTGAGAAACAAGCATATTATTCAGAGCCAAGTACAGGAGAACAGCATAATCCAATTTGGTCACCCTCTTTTTTTTTTTTAAATTAAGAATATGCCTGCTGTATCAGCCATCTAATTAATGCATAACAACTACTCCGAACAATGGCTCAAAAACAATGACAACTTTTAATTTCTTGGGGCACTATGGAATGACTAAGTGGCCCCCAAAATTATAAATAAAATTATAAATAAAAATTATAAATGAAGATTACAATGAAGATATTGGTAATCACAACAGGAGCCATTGTACTGAAAATTTTTTCAACTTGTGGATGATACAGGTCTTTAGAATTGCCTGGAAATGCTGGGTTGTGTATGTGCTACTTTCACCTTTTTTCCTCACAGCGAAGTAAATGTAGCGCCATTTAGGTCTACCTGTTATTTCAGAACCCAGATTTTCAATCACTTTTGTGCTTTTGTTTTTAATCTAAATATAGGCCTTGTGATCTGCACACAATTTATATTTAAGAAAAATATTCAACAGTTAATAAATATTCAACAGTTAATAAATAAGCACAATTTAATCCAAAATAATTATGACTAAATGAGATCATTTTTAAAAACTCCGTTCCTTATCTGGATAAGGTAGCATCTCAGGCTACGGCTCTTCTAACCCACCAAGAAAAGGTCTATATTCAGAGAAGCTGAACTTAGTCCACAAAATGTTCTTTAAAACTAGAGCTATTCCCTGAGCAAAGCATTATAGTTAAATTATAATGCATGTATCTGTACTTGACTTACTGTCAGAAGTCCTATATGGGGATGCTTTAGTGTAGGAAATAAATGACACGGCTTACGCATCATTTTGACTATTACCATACATTTTTGTAAGGTATGTAATACAAGAAACAGAATCTTCTTACTCTAAAAAATAAGCAGATCCAGGGCTGGGAATGTAGCTTAGTGCTCCGGTATTTTTGCGAATATGCGAGCCACAAGGTTGACTCCTCAGTGCCACAAAACAGCAAACACCACAACAACAAAAATTAAAACAACAAAATAAGCTCTCCTTTTAGATAGAAGTACTTCTGAATATTCATTTGCTAAAACATCATTTATGCAGTACATAGGAATGGAATTTTTAGGAGTTTAGTTTGGTTCTTTTTTTTTTTTTTAGTTTTTTTGAGATAGAGCCTTGCTATATATAGTTCAAGCTGGCGTAAACTCACTATGTAGTCCAGGCTGACCTCAAACTCACAGCAAGCCTCCTGTTTCAGTCTCTCAAGTGCTGGAATTACAGAAGTGCACCACCACATCCAGCAAGTTAATTTTTAAAGCAGTAAAAACTCAGCTACTTAACAAAAAAGAAGAAAAATTAACCAACTGATCATACATTACAATTGAAAATATTTCCGATGAGCGACCACACTGAAGCAGAAACTAAAAGGAGGCGTGGTACTCTTATGGAATAAGTAACTCCCACCTGCACTATGAGCCTACAACACCAGCGTTTCTCAGCTCAGACGCTCCATTTTGCTCTTATGCATGTCATCCTCAGCCAGCTCAGCAGATTCTGGGTCCTTTACTTGCCCCTTATAGGTCTGGCCCACCAACTTCCAGGTCAACCCAGGCCCACAAGGGAAAGATGCTAAACCAAACCCATTATTTCGTAAACATTTGCTCAATAGAGTACCAGCATACACTAGACCCTAGGAGTACTGAGCGCCTGTCCCAAGAGCTTATCTTTGAGGGAAAATAAATTACACATAAAAATCAGCACAGTAAGTCCTGAATTCAAGTAACTGATGCAGTTAAAAGATTAAGCACACAGCAAGGCATGGTGGCACCCACCTGTAACCCCAGCTTCTGGAGGCTGGGGCAAGAGGGCAGCAGCAAGTTTGAGACCAGCCTGGGATACACAGTGAGTTAAGGCAAGGCCAGCCAGAGCTACACAGTGAGACCCCGTCTCAAAAAGAAAAAAAAAAGATTAGGCACAGGATCCTCTGAAGCACCTAACAAACAAGAAATTACCTAAACAGCAAGTGGCACTTCAGCTGACACCTAAGGAAGAGGGTGGAGGGCCGTGTTGATGACTTACCACAACAGACTGAAGGCATGACTGCACAGCAGTGGGTGGAGTGCAAGGCAGGGCAGCCTTACTGAATGGTACAACATGCCACGCCCCAGCACACAGCGTCCGGTGCCCAGAAGGCACTCTTATCGTGCCTGCGTCTCCCGCCCTCTTGTGGGGCAGAAGCGCTGTCTCAGGCTGAGACACTGCGATCCCATCCCCCTTCCCATTAGCAGACAAATGCACCCAGAGCCCTGGACTGTGGGACTCCAAATCCCTCCAGTTCACCTTGGACACTGCACAGGCACCTCAACCACTGGTTATTTTCTCTCCTTTGAGTCTGTTTGAACTTATTCTAACAGACATACCTCCAGCCCCTCACTCCCTCTGTCTCTGTTGCACTTCAGATATCAAGATGTAGCACCGGCATGGGCAGACCCATGGCAGGGGTCATCTCAACACGCCAGCTAGAAATCAGGCTCAATTCAAACACAGTAAGCTTGGGTAGCAAACACGCTGTATCTCCATCCATCTCCTGCTTTGGGTAAAAAGGGCAAGGGAGCAGAAAGAAGGGACAGGGAACAGAAGCAAAACTGGTCAAGAACATACAAAATGCACAGGCCTGATGTAAAGCCGGGTCAACTGGATGATAGGGGGAGTGGAAGTGATCCTTAATAACAACAGAAGGGAACTTTTTTACTGTTCAGAGGAAGCACGTATTTGTAATTTTCCAAGAAATAATTAAGTTTAACTCTTTAAAACAAAGAACAATATTTTCTTGAAAGATAGTGTTGAGTCTTTTAAATCAGACCACACAAAAGCATATTTAGCAATTCTCTCTTAATAATCCAAACTCTAATGGTACTGAATTTTTTCAAAGCAAAGTAAGTTTTCTCAATAGGAATACCTCTTGACTGCTTTCAGTGGAACCTAGAAAGATAAATACTTTAATACTCTGATCTGCACCTTTAGGGAGGTGATTTTAAGGTAAGATTTTTCAATTCTTTTTAATACATTGGAAGAAAGCACATTTCTGAAAATGAACCATCATGCTACTATTCAGAATCTGATTAGAAAAATCATTTTTAAAAAGCAACTTCTGGTTGGACAAATACTTCCCAAGGCTCTGTGCCATGAAGCCCTGTAATTACCAGCCAGATGCCTGCAGGACTCTTAGGCTATAGGAGAGGGGGGAAGTAAAAGTGGTCCTTGCAGTCCAGCCCACTACAGTCAACAACGGCCTTGACTAGACCTCATCAAAGGTCTCATACGTTTCAAGCAACCAGACACAGTCTAATGCAAACGTACTCACACTTAAGATGTACTGTTAGGTCTATAAATACCCAAGTGATGTAGCTATTGAACCAACTTCTTACAGTGCCCCAAAATGCCACCATTACAGCTCCAAAATAAGTTATTGTAAATGTTTTCAGTTCTTACTAAAATGCAACTGAGCTAAATAAGAGCTGACATATTACATGCAAGGCTAGACCAGAAAATCTGAACGTTCTGTTCATCAGATCTCTAGAACTCCAACTCCATGACTAGCACAACTAAGTGCTAGCAGGAAAGGCCCAAGGAACAGAAGAAGACTGATCTGAAATGCACACAAAGGAAAAGTACATGACATAAGTGCTAGGTAAGAAAAAAAAATCATGTTACAAGTCAGAATCTACAGTATTAGCCAGTTCTTGGGAAATATACACCATATACAAACTTCTGTACTTGTGGATAAAAAACTCTAAAGGCACATATTTCCAAATTTTAGTGAGGTTATACGGCTACAATAACTTATTTTCTTTTGTTTTCTAAATTTCGACAATGTGTACTGTTGGAAGAAAGTTCTCCACAGGTCTCCTGAGATTCTGCACATCACTCAAGCAGAGGCACTATCTCTGTTCCAGACTACCATTACAGGGGTATTTTTACAGTGAATAGACTGAAAGACAAAGATAGTGTATTCCTCCAGGGCAAAGGACAGCTTTGCTTAAGGCCTTGAAAGACAGAGATAGTGTCTCTCCTCAGCAAAAAAGTAAGGCTTACAGTCCAGTAAAAATGAGAGAGATTCTCTAAGTGCAGGCTTCCTTTTCTGCAACATAACACAAGTACCAACTGGCCTTCTGCATGCTTCCCCGTAGGACTCAGGGATGGGAGAGAACTAGTGAAAGAATGCTGGTATCGTGACTACTGTTACTGCTGTGATAATAAGGTCTTCTGTCTCAGAGCCAGGTGGCAGGCTGGTCTTTTGCCAGCAAGCTAAGTCAGGCATCCTAGTGTGCAAGTAGGATAAATAATAGTACCTCAGAGCCTTCATAGTTCTTGACAAGTATGTACCACTGTTGCTGTTTCAAATGCTTGTAATTGGCTGGAGATGGGTTCTAGTACATGTGACTAAAAACCTTCATTAATGACATAACTGTTTTAGGGATCAGACCTTTAATTATTCTTTAAAAACAAGGATAAAAGAAGGGGAGATGATGATGATGGTGGTACTACGGTGGTCAGGATGGACCCCATCTCTGTAAAAATCCTGGACCTGACAAAAGCCATTCTCACTGTTCCTGTGCTTCTTTTGTAAGCAAAGTGCTCTCCCTGGACCAGAGGACAGTACAGAGCTGGAGAGAAGACAAAAAAAGCACCTGGACCTACCCAGCAGGTGCAACAGCCCAGAACCAGAAGCTCCAAGGGCCAGGAGAGGGATGCAAAGCAAATCCAAGGGTCATTTCTGAGCACTCGCTGATATCACGTGGCCATCTACAAGCATACATTTTCCTCCTGACAGTCACATCTTCATGCCAGAGAATGTTCACAAGTTTAAATATCAGTACAAATTTACCAAGTCTCCATTGTGTCAATTCAACTTCTTCACAATTACAGAATAGGGCAAGTACAATGAACACTATGCAGTAGGGTGATCACAGCATTTCGTAACTGCAGCCTAATTTAGAGTCACTTGTTAATCATCAACCATAGCTAAATGGACTTTGGTAACTTTAGGATACAAATCTCTGAACTGTTACTCAATGTGTAGCAGGCACAAATTTAAGCTTTGTAGGAAGAACACGTTCAAATGGGAAGTGAAACAAGGGAGCAGGGAAGGAGAAGAAAAGAAAAAAGAAAAAATTGGAAGCAAAAAATGGAAACAAAGTTTTTGTACATGGGTCAGAAGAAGGGTTGAAGGGAGAGGAGTGGAATGGTTAAAAAAAAAGAAAATTAAAAGATACTATGTTCAGGTAAAAATTCCCCATGATAACTGTAATCAGTATGTCTAACAATATGTACTAATGAAAAAATAAAGTTAAAAGAAAGTTTTAAAAAAAGAATTTGAAAAAACAAATTTAAGATTCAGGCTCTTTAACATTTTATATGGAACTTTTATAAGGCAGTTAAGCAAACAGAAATTGTATGAGGGGTTTTCAAATAACTCTAGATTCAGACCCAGAGTAGCAGCTTGATTTTGCTCTCTGTAATTTTGGAAGTCACCTAAATTCACAAATACCAAGAGGTGTTGCCATCAGAAAGGGTTAGAATATAGATTACTATGACTCCCTGTTTGTTTGTTTGTTTTGATTTTTTGACAGGGTCTCACTATGTATCCAGACTGGCCTTGGGCTCACTATGTAGTCCATGGTGGTCTCAAATTCATGGTGATCCGCCTGCCTCAGCCTCCTGAGTGCTAGGATTACAGGTGTGCACCACTATGCCTGCCATTTTTAGTTTGCTTTTGAGACAGAGTCTCACGATGTAGAACTCAGGCTGGCCTTGAACTCATGATCCTTTCACCTAGCCTCCTAAATGCTGAGTTTACAGATATGTGCCACCATGCCTAGGTGACCTGCTAATTTCTAAAGGCGAAATAATTACATTTAAGTCATTAGATTTATAGGGACAGTGCTCCGTTTCACACATAAGGTATCCTAAAATCACAAATGCTCTCAACCGACAGGCATAAGATGTAAAGTAATTTCAATTAGATTTAGAAGTATATGATTTCAAATCAACAAATCTTTGCTAAGTTTTTAGAAAACCTCTTTTCCTTGATATAAGTAATATACATGCAAAATTGCCAATTTTTCTCCAGGGGAAAAAAGAATAAACAGTAGTTTCCCAAGCCAGTGTCACCCATCCTAATCATTTAAATAATGCTGCTAACTTACTTTGAGTTTTTAAATATTTTATAGAAAACATAGAAAAGTTTGGATAAAATCTAGTGATGTTCTCATCCACTCTGCAAGTAAAACAGGACAGACAGAAGAGGGAGCACTTAGAAAAGAGAGGAAGGTCCTCACAACGTATTAAAATTTGGTCTATTAGAGCAACTTGAGCAATACAGTGAATAATGATAATAATAGATTGTGAGCCATGGAACAAAGTAACCTGTGAGCCAATTCTGCAGTAAGTTAATCAGAGGACAAAGCTGTTTCTTCCAATTAGGATTCAAAATGAATAAAAGTAAAACGTGAAAGACTTTAAAAAATTGAATTTGGTAAACACAGGAAAAACTGCTATCAGTAAGAATCATCAAGGAGGAAAAACTAATGAATAAAAGTATAAGAAATAAGATATCCATACATTTTCAAAGAAAAGCCCCACAAGGTACTTACTAATTACAAAAAGGAAAGTTAACAATTTTTCAGTGGAGTTGGCAGCCACCACCTAACCAGAGTTAATGTCACCAGTCATGGGACAGACATCTCAAGAATGTGCCTCCTGATCATATGCATGGAGAACTCTCACTTCTGTATCATTCCTACCTAAAATAGATTATCTGAACCTAATCATAAGGAAATATCACATGAATTTAAAGTAAGGATCACTCAAAAATTTAGCTACAATTAACTAGCTTATTTTCTTCAACACTGGCAAGTTCCTGACAGATTAAAAAAGAAAAAAGAAAAAAAAAACAGTAACTTTTAGACTAAAGGTGACTATAAAGGAATGCACGTTAAATGCCACATGTGACTGGAATGGATCCTGGCCCAAATAAAGGACCTTACTGAGATAATTACAGTTTGAATAAAGCTTGTAAATTAGAAAACAGTATTGAGTTTCTATGACTTTCTTTCTTTAGATCATTTTAAGAGAAAGTTCTTGTGCTTTAAGAAATAAACAAGTGAGACTGTGGCTCAAAACCATAAACAAAAAGACTCCCGGGCAAAGGCACAGAGAAGAATGTGGGGTTAGAATCTGCACCGGGACGCTGTAGTAAGAAATCGTGGTTATTTTCAAAAAGATCAACATCCTCAGCAGATGCTCAACACACACAGTTACTCACCTTTAAGTGTTGAATTTGTGGAAATTAGCGAAAGATAATCTTATCCAATGAGATACACTTCCACAGCTGAAGATGGAAGGACCAGAAGGACCTATGGTTATAACGCTTGTCAACCACACAGCTGGCTGATCAGTTACACAGCATGTTCTAGACAACATACAGTGATTTGGCTTTTGTTTCTGCCCATGAGAACAAGACAATTGTAAATAATTGCATTATTTGAAAACACTATCTGGAAAATAAAGAACTAACCAGCATCAGAACTACTTCTTTTGTAAAATGATACAGCTTATTTTTTAGGTTTCAATATCTTAAACAGAAAACCTAATCAATTTATGATCAGTTAGAAAGAAATTTAAATTAATTCACCCACTAATCCTCACATCAGCATTTATTAATACTGTATATCCTTACATTATTTTCTCTGTATGTTTTTCCTAAAACAGCAAAAGGAAGCAAATGATGCTGCGACAGGAACTGCTTGTTCATCCCTTTACAACGAACACCCTGCTTCCTCACACTTCACGACTGCTACGCATGAGGGCCAGGGTTTATGCACCGCATGTCCTTCACAGGCCTCTTGTGTCACAGGCAGGTCTCTTGGCAGAAGCCCGACGAAGAGAGCCATCTCCTCAGAGGGTCAGTGCACCCACAACACCGCGGCGGAGCACGCTGTTAGGAGCCGGGTCTGGTTCAAAGCGGGCCGCTGAAGGTGCGCCCTGGAAGGTGCCTCTCCCTCCGCTGCTCCGTTCTCTCTCTGCTTCCCGGCTGCCCCCCCCCCCCCCGGGGAACAGCTCTCCTCCACTATGCCCGTCTCCCACGCTGTTTCTGCCTGCAGCCCGCTGACCAGAGTGCAACCGCGGACGAGTATCGTGTCTCAGTAATGCGAGGGACTAGGACACACCACTGCTCTACTACATACACCACTTTAAAAGCTTCGTAAAAAACTTCAATCAAAATTAATGTATCACTCAATACATACTAATTCAAACTGTTATTAATAAAAGCTGCATGGAAAAATGGAACAATTATTGACAGATTTTCAAGTTTACTGCCAGCAGGGTTTCTACAGCATGTCACTCCAGCCACCAGCACAACACTTTCTAAAGTATCCAGAGTTCTTCAAGTCTCGTAAGTTGTTGAGAAAAAAACAATGCCACCCACGTATGCTGCTTTTCCTTAATGATAATCAACCTTCTACACTCAGAGTAAACTATACCTTGAAAACTAAAAAAAAAAAAAGAAAACTACTCATTTCTAACTTGTAAATCATCATAAAAGTAAACTGATGCCACACCAAGTTCTTTGATTTTAAGGACAATCCAAATTCAGCTCTGACCATGGGTGATACATTTACAGAATCGTAGTTCAACGAAGTCAAAAGCAACCCAGGATAAAGCCAATGCACTGATGTGCTCCTTTTATTAAGCACAGCCCCCTCTTCTGCTTTTGACCTACATATTCAAAGACTTCTGGCTAGTGAACAATAAGGTCCTGTACTGCTGTCTTTATCCACTGCCCCATAGGCAGTTCTGAGTACACCTCTTTTCCCAGCCTAGTGATTAACTGCACTTCCTCTCATTCTTCATAATACTTTAATTGGTGTAACAAATTATTGGTAATCTACTTATACTTCTAAGAGGTTGCTGTGGGCAATTCTTTTATATTCAAATAAGATAATATACATAGTAAGTCACCCTTTCCCATGGGTGAGGTAGTCCAAAATGCAGACCCCCTCCCTGAACCTCAAACAGTTCCAAAATTTATATACAAGCAGTGTGATGCCCTGATGATGACTCTGATAATCAACAGCGTTACTAAGTGGTAAGCAGGCAGGGAGCACATACTGGGAATACAAGGATGACCCAGAGCCCAGGCAGAACAGACAGGAGCAGCACGAGATTTCACCACACTATCAGAACAAGGCATAATTTAAAACTTACAAGTTGTTTCTGGAATTTTCCACTCAATTTTTCAGACATAATTGACCTTAGATATCTGGAACCACAGAAAGCAACACCAGATAACCCCTGATGAGAACTACTATATATCACTCCATAAAGAAAGCATTTTTGTTCCTGTTATCATTATTGTCACTAAAATTATTAATGGTAAATATGTCCCTCTTCTTTATAACTAGTGCAACCATATTGTATCCTAAAGATCAGAGTTACCACCCTTTCTGAATTCCTTTTACTTTTGTCATATCTTTCATATGCTAATATGTTTGTGAGGTCTCTAGAATAAACTATAAATGAGCTAGGTAGGGCTTCTATTCAGTGCAAAAGGGCTAACCAACAAAATATGATTTCAGGATGACTGAGCAGAACCAACAGGTTCAGAAGAGGTATAAAGAGCCCTGAGAATTCTACAAGTTAATTTTTGCAGTCTGCAACTCTTCCTGACCATGATGCACTTGCCTAAGCCCTGGTTACCAGCTACTTCATCATCAGAAAAAACTTCCCTATTCATCTCATCTATGGTTTTAATCATTTCTCTAGGAAAATATTAGAAATTACATGATATGTTACTGATGAAAATAAATGGACAGTTTGCTATGTGCACTCTAAAAGCACTGGTAAAAGAATACTAAATGTACCCTACTCTTTAAGGCCAGAAAGTTACCTGTGGGTACAAACTTAATCTTTATTAATTCCCAGAAAAATCATTTAAATGTTTCCTGAAGGTAAAGTGACACAACACACACTCCAACTAGGTAAAAGTGGCCTTTCTTACAAAAAATGTTAGAACTTTAATAAACCAGCTTTGGCCTATTCAGGGGGACCCAGACCCTGCCGTGCGGCATGGATGGGGCCGCTGGCCTCCACATTGAAACAGACTGTTCCAGGGCCCCGCATGCTAAAGACTGCAAGAACAAAGAGGCTGCGGTCAGGCCGCTGCAGTGGCTATGGCATTCTTCTTGCCGCTGTCCTCTTTGGAGAGCACGCACAGCTAGTTAATTAGTTATATATGTATCAATCTCAGGGAAAGGGTATTGTTACCTAATGCAAGAGGGAAATCCTAGGAGCATTCATGTGAACACAAACTGATTAAATGACTATGCCACAGTGTTACAAGGCTTTCTTTTTTAAAGCCACAGGTGTCAAATGAGTGGATGTGTATGTAAATCTGTCCTCAGCTGCTTCTGAATAGAGCAGACCAGCTGCTCACTTCTTTTTGAAAAAAAATTTGAATAAAATGTCAAAACTTTAAAACTTTAGTGAATTTGAGACAGGAAAACCAGGTATTTGCAGAGAATTAAAAATTCAACAAGTCACTGCCCTAGGCGCTGGGGTCTTCAAATGAGTAACAAGACGTAGAGAAGATGGATTAAAAAATCATTTACACTGAAATTTCATGTGCCAGGATCGTTTAATCAGGTAGGAACTGAGTAAATCAGAATCCCAGCCAATGACAGCTGCAAGCATGCTACTTCCACAGGGCCAGCCCCTCACCCCCAAACTGATCCAGACTGCTTATGGAAACAGACTTAACTTACATATATTCTGCAAATGCTCTCTTACGGTCATTTAACAGAGAGGTACACCAAAACCATTTTTTAATTATCTGTGTGAGTGGTTGACGGTTTTCATTTTCTTCTTCAGAGTACATGGACTGGACATCATTACCGCTTTCATCACCGAGGCTCCCTTCTCCCCCAGGGTGGGTTTTGCTGTTAGCTAGCTGGACACTCTGCCCTGGCCAGTCCTTGCTCTTACCCAGTACCTTACGAAGGCAATACCCCAGCAATGGCCACTGGGGATGAAGGGAGCAATCCCTGTACGTTTTCTCTTCTTCCACTCAAAGTTAGTAGCCTAGATGAAAACTGTAACTTTCTCTATAGATCAATCTGCTGCATAAACTCGCTGTTGAACAAAATAGGCCAATTATCTGTGCCAGACAAGAACAATCATCTAAAGATGTTCAGAACAGCAGCTCCTGGCTTTTTCTAATCCCAAACAAGCTACAGACCTTTCTAGCTTAAACTGGCAGAAACAGCACAAAATACATTCCTAAGAATATGAAAATGAACTACAATCATATATGACTTTTTAATTTATCCAATAGCTTGGTTATGTGTACAACCTAAGATAAGAACTATCCAGCATGTTGTCCCCTCTCACACACTTTGTGTCAAAGAGGAACTGCACATGCATTCAAAGGCAGACACATACAGTGGATCAGTATCTTCAATAAAGTTCAGCCTTACTCTAAATTCACATATAGGCACATTTTTACAATACTACAATACACAAAAACAACTGAACTAAATATAATTAAAAAGCAATGTGACTCTGTAACTCTTATACCAAACTGGCAACCTGTATTTTTTAAGTAAAATATCATAGCCAAACTTCTAAACATCTGTAGGGGGAAAAAACCCAAAGCCAACATTAAGAATTATTCATGGAAAAATATTTTCATTAAAATGAGCCAAAGCTCAACTGCTAAAAATATATTTACTCTGCACACAAGTCTACGAGGTTATAAAAGTACTCATTTCATAGTACCCCGGCTTGAATTACACATCGCCAGCATCTCCCCACCCAAAAGTTCCCAGACTAAAAAGCATGATCTGCATCATGACACAGGATTTCACAGAACAAACCTGGAAATTGGTGAGGAGTTATAGCTGGAAGGCTATGGCTAAAAGCATTCTGCTGGCAAAAGGAAAAACTGAAAAGTAGGACTGTGTTTGTCACTTTCCTTTCCGATCCTTATTTGTAGGCTATTAATATTGGTAAAGGGGAAAATGACGAAAACTAAAGGGGAAAAATAATTCAAAACTAGAAATTTTTCATAACAGTCTGTGTGAGGCATAGAAAATAGGCAGACAACTCTGGTTTTATAAGGTATATAAAAATAAATTATTAATGTAACGTATACTCGTATCTCTACCTTGTTAATCAAACAGTATACATACAAACAAGTTAAAGCTAAGTGGTTCACAGCACAGACCAGGAACTAGACTCAAGCCACGCCATCCCTTAACTAACTCTGCCCTGGGCTCCCCAACCAATCCCCCTGTACCCAGTTTCCTCATCTGTAAAACAGGGGCACACAAAGCAACACAGGTGATGAAAACAGCACACCTGGCACTCACGGCCAGTTACCTGGCTAGTGTGGTGACCATTCTAAAGTGGGGGTAAGGACAAAGAAGCAGAGATGGCTCCAAGTTCTCTCTCTGTGATTTGGAGCAGAATCTGCTCCCAGCTCAGCAGGGACCTGCTCAGTAGCAGAACAAATAAAAACACCAATAACAAAACATACCTAATTTTTCCTTGATTGAGTATTTTAATAATTCATCCTCCTATAAGCCAAATTTTTTCAGTATTCTATAAGGAAATTTATCACTTGAATAATCAAGGAAACCCTACAAAATTTACCATCTAAATAATGAGTCACTTAAGCACGCCACATAATGCAACCATTCATGTCACCTTTTACTTAATCGAAACTTTATGTAGACTCTATTTAAAATAAAAGTTCATATGTCATCCCATTACAAATACTCACTTTTGTCACAAATTCAAAAAAAATCCAAAAAACTATATAACTTATGTAGACTGAACTGGATTGACTGTGACTGCTATACATGTTCCTGTGTACAATAACTTTCCTTTTTTTTATTTTAAAAGTAAAAGAACAAAAACATATTAACAAACAGACACAAAGTAGCATAAGAAATAGTACAATTAAAACTGATTTACAGACAAGGTGACAGGGACTCAGCAATGGTTGTTGCTTTACCTATTGATATCTTCGAAGTGTATATTCATGAACACAGATACAGACATGCAAAATTGGTCAAACAATTAATCAACAATAACTTTCAAAACAGATTCACAGGTACACCCTGAGAGCCGTTACAGGCAGGAAACCAGGCGAAGCACTTCCGGGAATAAAAATGAACCAAACAAATCCCAGAACACAACCGCTTACAATTTCACGGTAATACAGAGGGAACGGCGATTCTCTTTGTACCTCACAGCTCCAACCACCAACAAAACCAAACAACAAAAGCACCTAGTAACTGTTGCTTTTTTATAAGAGAATAAAAATTAAAACAATAAAAACTATACATTTCAAAAAAGATGTCAATAAACTAACAATGGTTGTTATGTTGCATACTGTAATCTTCAAAGTAGTCATTCAGATCACCAGGGATGTAGGCATGCAAAATTGATCAATAAAGCATTAATTGTTCCTTTCAATAAACCAATAGAAATTAGCAGTACAATTATCTTAGCTATACACACACACACACACACACACACACATAAATGGGGATATAAAATATATACTTTCGTCCCTTCCTGCTTGCTTTCTTTTCTCCTTTCCCCCATCCCAGTTGTTGTTCTCCTTTTGAACAGTTTCTTTCCCTTCCACAATATCTACTGTACGTTTCAGATTTTATTTACTCTTTCAGTTTCTTACACTATGGAGACAATATGATGTTTACACATTAAGATCTGATTTATTTCACTTATGAGTATGGTCTCTAGTTGCATCCATTTAAGGAAAGCCTTGAGTTTATCTTTTTTTATATCTGAGTAGTACTCCATTATATAAAAATACCACATCTTTTTATCTATTCCTCTGCTGATGGGCATTTGGGCTGTTTCCAAGATTCAGCTATTACAAGTTGTGCTGCTATCAGCATGGGTTCACACATACCACTATAGTATGATGTTTTCATTTCTTCTGGGAAAATACCTAGAAGGGGAATAGCTGGGTCAGATGGGACCTTAATCCTAGTTTTTTGAGTAATCTCCAGACTGATTTCCACAGTGGCTGTACCAGTCTACACTCCCACCAACAGTGGAGAAAGGTTCCTTTTTCCCCACAGCCCCGCCAGCATTTGTTATTGGTTGATTTCGTGGTGATAGCCATTCTTTCTGGGGTGAGATGGAATCTCAGTGTTGTTTTAATTTGCATTTCTTGAATGACTAATGATGTTGAACATTTTTTCATATATTTATTCGCCATTAGTATTTCTTCATTTGAGAAGTGTATGTTCATCTCAGATGCCCATTTTTGGATTGGGTCTTTGAGTTAGGGGGCCTGATTTTTTAAAATTCTTTATATATTCTAGACAGAAGTCCTTTGTCTGAGGGACAGTTGGCTAAAATTTTTTCCCAATTCATGGGTTTTCTTTTTTACTCTTTTGGTGATTTGTTTTTCTTTTTCTCTTGGTACCAAGAATCAAACTCAAGACCTTGTAGTTGCCGGGGAGGCACTTATACCACTGAGCTGTATATCCCCAGCCCCTGATGATTTCTTTTGACGTGCAAAAACTTTTCAATAATATGAGATCTCAGTTGTTGATTCTTTGAAGTATTTCCTGTGCAACTTGGTTTTTTATTCGTGAACTCTCTGCCTGCCTCTATATCTTCAAGGTTTTTACCTACCTTCTCTTCCAATAAATCTAGTGTTTCTGCCTATCCCTATGTCTTCAAGATTTCTACCTACTTTCTCTTCCAGTAGATTTAGTTTTCTGTTTTAATATTTAGATCTTTGATCCCTTTTGACTTTAATTTAGTGCATCGTGATAGACATGGGTCTAAAACAGACCTGAGGATCATTGTAACAGATTACAGGATGCAGACACAACTACAAACACACTCACAGCCACCTTATCACTGACAAAGGGGCCAAACATGCTCACTGGAAGAAAGACAGCCTTTTAATAAATACTGCTGGTATAACTGTTGCTCTTTAAAAATCCTTACTGCTCCTATTAACTGCCAGCTGGGAATTAGGTTTGTAGTTCTCGCTGATAATATACACTGTATTTTGAAATGGGGGGGATAAGAGGAAGCAAATAATACTTTCTAGTACTTAGCAACTTAATTGTGTCTGAGACTATAATTAGACATATATGAAACACAGACAAAACTGTAATTCCATAAAATATTATCATCAAGTTCCCATTTGTCACTTTGGGCTATTCTGGCCAAGTAACTTCATCTCAGAGATTTCCCACACTTACACATCTTGGTGTTACTAAGGACTCAGGGCTGGTCTCATTTGCTCAAATATTAAACATCAATATAAAGCTTCAAATAAACAGGGGCTTCCCCACCATAAAAACAGGGTATGACAAAGCCATGAGGCATCTTGTCCAAGTATCTCAATCATTAGAAACTAATTACTAATGCTTGAATGAGAAGCTGTCTCATTCAGAAGTGAATGCAAGGGGCTATGGTTACAGCTCAGTGATGCAGCTTTTCCCAAGCATGTGCAAAGCCCTAGGTTCAATTCCCAGTACAGTACTGGTTTTAAAAAAAAAAGGTGAATATAAGCAAATTGAAGTGGCTCTGCCTAGGTGGAGCTGAGGCCTGGCTCCCTCTCCTGTGCCACTCAAAAATGGCATCAACCAGAACGTCCCCACGGGGCACCAAGGATACAGCCTTCCACTTCAATTTCAAATGTGTCCAAATTTAGACTGCACTCTGGATCACAGTGAAAACTATCTTGAAGCATGTTTTTATAGTTCTTTAATATCCACTAGATGACTCACAGTTATGTATCAGAGGCCAGGTACTTTTATTTCTAAAAAAGGAATACATTTGAGAGCTGGGGAGGCTAGCTAGCCTGGAGTGCAAAGGCCTGGTGACTAGGCAAGAAAAACAAGGGAGAAGCTGGTCGTCTCAGACTGAGGCCAAGTGGTTTTAAGGACCAGGGACTAGTTTAAAATGCCACACTTGACTCAAGGTTACAATTTATTTTCCAGCAGAGTCTCATGAATCTAGCCAACATTTAAAAGCAACTCAGTAGTGCTAATTGGGTCTACCTCTTAAAAGTCCAATTTATAAGCTATTCAAAACACTCTGGCACCAAATAACCTAGAAAAATATTTTGAAACTATTATTAGGGCACAACCAGAAATGGGTCTTTCCAGCAGTTCCTCACAGGCAGAGGTATTTAACATGTTCCTACCGCCTTGAACTATCAATGTACACGCACAACTGTCTCACTGGAGGGTTTGTGCCACTCCATGGGACTGCCTATGCTGCCCAATGGATAGTCATGCATATACCACCAGTGGCTCAGAGCCACCCAGCAGTGAGACATATGAATCATAGCCCCATCATGAATTGTTAAAGCACAGAAAGTCTTCTCTGATTGGAAGATGAAAAAGCACATATTCTCCGTCTCATATTCAAACCATGCACCCCCATGTCACACTGCCCATGTCCATGCCTCTTGATCACAGGGGAAGGTCTGAAACACTTCAGAGTCACCTAGCAAGCAACAGTTGTCTATTTAATTTTACATAAGTGAGAAATCACCCATATGTAAGAGGGCATGACAGAGCTGAGGGTTACAATTAGATTTCTGTAGCTGTATGCTACAAACTACAGAATAATTCAGTGTCCAGTTTGGCTTATTCTGTCAAATATATGATGTGGTGGTTTATAGGGGAATGTCAATTTGACTGGCTTTGGGACCTTCACAGCTTTGCTCCTCCATGCTCTTCTGCCATGATGTCCCTGCCCTGGAGTCAGGTGACCATGGACTCAAGCCCTTCAAGCCATACGCCAAATTAAACCTCTCCTTTCAACTGTGGATGTCAGGTATTGTGTCTCGTTAACAAAAAGTCTGACTACTGTAGTATGTACCATATGTATACCATACACACAACACTAATTCTCTCCCTGCTAAGTCAAACCACATCACCTGTAGAAAAAGGCAACAACAAAAATAGATAAAAATTCTATCAGTACCTGCAGTATTTAACATACATCCACAATTTTAAGCAAAACAACATAAAATGTTAGTGATATCAACTGCAAGACTCAAAAACTTCCATGACAAATGTGAAGACCACATAGACACTTTCTTCAATTGCAGTAAGAAAACACTACATTTAAATTTTTCTGTTACACAAATTCGTATCATAAGCCAGGCATGGTGTTGCACATCTGTAATCCTAGTGCTTGGGAGGCTGAGCAGTAGTATTGCCATGAGTTTAAGGCCAGCCTGAACTACATAATAAGACCCTGTCTCAATGCCCTCAAAAAAACTCATTTCATAAATTAACCAAATTCTAGCAGAACTGCTTATCAATTAAATGAGTTTCAAAACATTTTTAGCACTATAGACATAGCTCATTGGCAGAAAGTCCTTGTGGTTCTGGGTTCAATCAGCAACACGGCAAAAGAGAGAAAGAGCAAGAGAGCAAGGGGGTGGGGGAGAAAGAACAAATTAATTGCTGGTTAGTTGTTTTTGTTTTTAAACTTTCTTCTGCAGATTTCAGAAGTCATTCACCAACCAGTATGACCTTTAAAAAGACCCTCCTGTCTTCTCCAGTCAGTATTTCCACTTAGCTCTTGGGGTGCTCCACACAGGAACAGAGACATCCTCAATTTCTCCCAGCTCCTCGGCTATATCTGCATGACTGCAGGGGTTGTGTACAATGGGGACAGGTGCACAAGAAAAGCTGTGTGATGTGTACACGGGCTGCCATGCGTGGGACTCTGCCAGGCCAGGAAGGCTAATCTAGGGTTGGGGGCTCACTTAGACTACAACCCACGTACGGAAGAAAGGACAGGTACAGGTATGTTTGTGTATCTACGTTCCAGTTTATGCCATAGTCTTCAGGATTCTACCTGACTGAATAATACAGGAGCATGCTCCTCTGTAACCTTCCACAACTGGTGTCAAGTGTAATATCAACATTCACCGTTAGCATTGTTAAAAGGCCAGAAAGGAGAAACTAGATAGAGGGAAAGAGGATACTCATTTTAGGGGGAAGAGTAGAAAAGGCCAAGATATTCAGAATTCAGTCACTGAAAAAGCTAAAATGCCTTTGAGATACGGCAATCTACTTAGATTTTAGGGAAGTCCAGCCCGACTCCCCTCATCTACCTCCTGCTCCCATGGTTTCTCTCATGTCTACTTTGCCCCACTGGGGGATCCATCGCTCGTCTACTTGGAAGTGATTTCCAAAGCTAGGCTTTTAAAAAGTTATTCAATTTTTCTTTCAACCACCTGAGCAATCCTTTTTTATTTCCTTGGCTCAGGATGCTAAAGACTGTAAGACATACCAAAGATTTAATTACAACTTTTCACTGGAGGGAAGGGAGATATTACCAGACCAAAACATCTCCATAGAAAGAGACACAAAAATTTCAGAAGCTTACAGCATCTAGAGTTAATGGGCACCAATACTGTCAGACACTGGACTCATAAAAATCATGATAAATTTTCAGAGTACATTTAATAAACATTGGAACTCACAGAAATGACCTACTGATTAGAGCACAAAAGCTTAACCACAAAAGCCCAGGAAATAAAAATCCTACATACTGAATTTTAGGGGAAAGTCTTAAATACATGCAACCAAGCAAGCTCATAATTTTAAAATGATGACTAAAATCATGGCACATTTACTATAAATAATTCCAGGTAAAATCAGACCACAAATTATTTTATATAAATGATCTTTCCCCATTCCAGATATCTCTATCTAGTTATCACTTAACTATACTTATCAATGAGACAAAATGTAATATATTTAAGACTTCTCTGGTGCTTTGTCTAAACACACGTGCACACAGAAACACCAAGATCCAGCAACCCACAGAAAATATAGACTATTTTCAATTACAAACAAGCTCTGTTTAATAAAACTGTTGATGAACCAAAAGCTACAGGGCACACTTGTGCAAACAGATTATGATGTGCATTACTCAGTGGCAATCACCCTCATTTACAGCCAACAATGCCATGGCACTGAGGTCTGAGCACTGGGATGGAGCCACACAGGAAGCCCAGGCTGCTCCAAGACAAATCTGATTTGGGGTTAGGGTCCAAACCAGCAAAAGTGACTAATGAACAACAGGACTGCAGTAATGCTGATGACCGTGCAAACCCCCAGGAAAACACAGCACTGGCAGAAAAATGGCCCAGAGTGTGTCCAGCCTAACTCACTCTGACCTAAGCCATATACCAAGAACTTTTGACATATAGTAAGTACTGAGTCACAACAGGAAAGAACAGAGTTTTACAATGAAACTTTAACTGGGAAACATTTTAAAAGAGGGTAAGATGCATGATTTCCTCTAAAAATACATGTTGCCAGGCATGGTGGCGCACGCCTATAATCCCAGCACTTAGGAGGCTGAGGCAGGAAGACTGCCAAGAATTTGAGACCAGCCTGAGCTACACAGTGAGTCCAAGGCTGGCGTGAATTACAGAGCGAGGCCCTATCTCAAAAGAAACAAACAAAAAAACAAAAAATGTTTACTGTATTAGGACATAAACAGCAAAGGAAGTGAGAGTACTCCATGCGAACACAGTCTCAAATGTAAGACACAAATAGAAAGTAATGTAATACATGCCAGCACACTGAAGCCTTTTAATTTTCTCAACTAAAAAGAAGAAAAAGCAGCTGGCCAAGCCCCAATGTCACTGTCAAGTGTCTTCTGCAGATTACAGCACAGTGGGACACACCTTGTAGAATCACAGCTCTGTGATCCGATGACTGGAAGGCAGCCACAGAACAGGGTGGTCTCACTGCCCCAGTACACCCCATTTCAGGAGCAGTTGGTTACCTTTTCACTGAGAGGCCACAATAGTTCACAGATTTCCCTTCAACTCTCCAAATGTAGCTGCTGTTGCTAAGGTGAACTCTTTTAACAAAAACATTTCAAAATCCCCACAGGACAAACTGTGCCAGGCATCCAGTTACTAAGAGGATGCACCCTCAGCAGACAGAACAAGCAGCATTTTCTGGGACGGCTGCCCTCCTGCCTCGGGACCCCTAAGCCCAGGTGTATCAGCAGCCCTCCCTGGGACAGAGCTGGTGCCACCATGAGAAAGCTGCAATCAGAACTGTGTATCTTTAAAGTGTGGAATCCACCTTTCCCTTAGAAGCCATGTCCTCTTGGATAATTTTTTTTAAAACAGATTCTTACCATGAAAATAAATTCAACGTAAAGCAGTCACCATTTCTCAAAGATTCCCAGTTGGCAGGGCCCTAAGGATCACAGTGCACCAACAAGCAACCTCAGGGATCCTGAAAGGTTGAGCCTTGCTCAACAAGTGCAAAAGAGTTACAGCAGAGGTGGGTTCAACTGGAGTTTGAAACTAAGCCCCTTACGGAAAGGGAAAAAAATGAGACTGGTAATTAAATGGCAGGGCTGAACTGTGTATCTCTCTCCCTCTCTCCTTAGAATTTTGCAGGGCTGGGTATGTAGCTCAGTAACAGAATGCTTGCCAAGCAGGCACCAGGCCCTGGGTTTAATCCCTAGCACCAGGGAAAAACCACATATATCTCCACACATATATTATTTAGAGTTCTGTTTTAAGGTCAAAGATAAATATTTAACAAGCAATAACTACTTTAAAATGTTTATGGGATACATTAATTATTCTGGAGGTTTATTTTATAAACTAACCTTTTGAACACCATTTTTAAAAAACACAAGTCTTACCTGGTGTGGTGGTGTACACGTATAACCCCCGCACTCAGGATGCCAAGCCAGGAGGAGTTCAAGGCCAGCCTGGGCTACACAGTGAGTTCAGGAGTCACCTCAATTACAGAATGAGATCCTGTCTCAAAAAACACCTACAATTCTCCAAGGATATACATTTTCATTACTTATAGTTACCATACACCTACTGTTAAAGAAGGAAGAGCAAATGATCCTGTTTCAGTGGCAGTCTGGTTGATGAAGACATAAGGCAAGTCATAAAAAGTGACTACGTGTGGTACAATGTGGAAATTCAGAGACTTTCATCTGGCAAAATGAAAACGAGGCTTCACTGAGCCTGTTGCTCCTGTAGAAGGCCAGGCAAGTGGGCACAAACCCAGGCAAGGCAAGGAGTGGCTCCCACAAAGGAAGGAGGGACGGGCATCCTTCCGGGCACTGCAGGACGCCCTCCCACATCCCCAGCTCAGGGGCGTCTAACCTCCACCCTGAAGACCTCCTCTCCAGCCCATGCTGTGAGAGGCTGCTGAGGGGGTCAAGGACACTGCCCTAACTCCGAGAAGTACCACAAAGGACAGATGCCTCATGGCCAGAGGCGGAGGGACAGGCACAGATGTCACCTGTGTGCCACCCCGCTCCAGAACAGGTGTGTGGCAGAGCCTCTCAGCAGGACTTGGACAACTTTCCTAATGCTGTGATCCTGCAGAAAATCAGGGAAGAATCTTAAAAACCTCCCAGAGAACAACACTCCTACCTAGGGAGTACTTCACCCATCAGGAGAAGCTAAGTAAAGCCTTAAACGATAGTAAACATTACAACAGGTAACATCCTAGAATGGAAAACATGTAGAAAATTTGTAAGATTTAATCAGAACTAGAAGTACATAAAATGTAATACTCTTCTTTTTAATGGTATCTTCTCACAGAACAATCTACACAAATTTCTCACTAATTTTTATACTTCAATCTTCAACAAAATACAAGGAAAATGCACATAATCATTGAATCAAGTTTCTATTAATACAGGGGAGATTGTTACCATATCTATGGGTATGCAAGAAGAAATTGCATTCATTGTATTTGATAAGCCTATCATTTCTGAAACTTTGCCATTCTACTCACACTTCAACAGGAATTTCTATTAGATATTTTGTCCCACGGTTAAGGTTAAAGTGGCTCCACAGAGCAATCCAATGGCTGTTATTAACAAGGCACAAGGTGCTATCTCAGTGAAGGTCAATGCCAACAGAAGTCAAAGGAGGTCATTTGATAGAATGTGCATTCATCTCACTATGCCTGGCAGATAGCAAACAGCAGGGGCTCCACACATTTCAGAGGAGCTTCTTCTGAGATAATACAATAGAGGAGTTTGGTTAACCAAGCCTCAGGTAACAGTGCTGAGCAAAATTATCACTGTGTGAGGTGAAAAGCACAATACAAAGGTTTAAACAGGAAGAACAAAAGTAATAACATGAAATTCAATGATACATGTAAAGTCTTGTTTCAATATATTAGTATTAACTATATGTCAGGAGGGTCCTGGGACAAAAAGAAACAATAAGGAAACCAAATGAGACCTGGACATTCTGGAGAGTTCCCTGAGGGGCTCAGACACAGAAGTCTGGCTCCACATCAGTGAGAAGTGCGGAAGCCACCTGTGCGGGCAAGAGAGGGAAAGGAGGGGTGTTAGCAGCTTAACCCAGCAGGGACGTGTGATCACTATGTTCAACCATTTCGAACAGCAGAAACAGCTTTTCAGTTCTGAACACTTGAAACCAATACCCAAAACAAACAAACTGAAGAAGTTTTAGAGGAAGAGTTTGACCTCAAAAGAGTGTTAAGGTGGAGGAATAAGGACAGAGGAGATTAAAAATAGGGAACAAGGTGACTGAAAATAAGTGGTTATGCTTATGTTTAGGAATTCCTTCCCTTTCAAGTTTGAAGTGTGGCTTTGGCGTGTGGCAGTCATTCCTAGCACTGAAGGTCTTATTAACCTGATTGCTGCCTCAGAAACACCCCATACATATGCTTCTGCACGTAACTTCTGGGGTGACAGACCGTGAGTCCATCTCCAGTTTCAAAGTATAAACCTCAGGTCTACAGGAAGAAAGACAAGACTGCCCCAATTAATTCAGCAGTGTTCTCTCCATCTGGGGCTGAAGACACTTCTAACGACTACAATTTCCCAAACTTCCTAATCACTTCTCCTGTTCCCCAGGCATAAAAGAAACTTCCCAAGAGAATATTTTCGTGATAAGTAAGTTCATGTGATTCAGCTGGCAAGTCTTTAACTAATTGCCATGAGCCCTACAAATTGTTAAGGGCATGGCTGGAAGAGGAAACCACATCATTTCTTGAAAACAAAGCCAGAATTGGGTGACCTAGGCTACAATCACAAAAATGTATGCGCAGTCCCAAGTTTGTGGACCAAAATAAAAACCGTTTAGGCAAAATAAGATACCACTAAGGTGCAGTAAAGGACTCTAGGTGGCTGGACTACAGAGTGGCCACTCTGGAAACAACAGTTATAGTGCTAAGGGGCTCATGGCATGCCAGTGTGGCAGAGACGGAACAGGATACTCATGCTTCTGATTTTCTCTGCCTGTCACTGTGCCCATTTACCTCTGCTGCTGACCACCCAGATGCTAAGCTTGGCTGCAACCCTCCAATCTGTCTTCACATACTCTTATCACTGGTCTGTAGGGTAGGAGGCAAAGCCAGGGGATTCACTGTTCAGAGGGCACTGAATAGCCCTCTAGAATTCTGTAATGCATGCACCCTGAACCAAGCACAGACACCTGTCACAGGTGAGCAGTCCTCGTGGGATCTACACCCCCTAGAAACATGCCCTTCTCTGGCTTGCCAGTGCAGGCAAGCCACAGCCTGGCATGAGGACCACCACAGTTCTGCAATTAAAAGTTCACAGAATGACTGCAGGGCTCTTGGCTGATGACAGGTGAGGCAGACAGCAAGCTCCAGTGAGCTCAGACGAGGCAGCCCGACTCACCTTCAGTCTCAACACAGCCAAAAAGCCCTCTGGCAGGCCTGACACAATTGCACCAGATTTTACCTTTTCAGTATTCTCTAAATATCCTAATAATATAGTATCTATAGAAAGTATAGACACTCATCCTATACACCTCAAATCATATATCATTTGTTACTTTTTTGAAAGGCTGGGGTTGAGGGTATAGTCAATTGCAGAACACATAGCTCATCTATGCAAGGACCTGGGTTCAGTTCCCAGGTGTACGCACATATACACAAAGCTCAATAATACTAGCTATGTGTCCTCCAAAAAGACAAGACGCTGGGAAACAGAACTGACAGGAGAATTAAATGAGGATATATTCTACCGCCAGGCATGGCGGCACACACCTTTAATCTCAGCGCTTGGAAGGGTGAGGCAGGAGGATCACCTGCCAGTTGAAGGCCAGCCTGGGCTGCACAGTGAGTCCAGGCCAGCTGAATTACACAGTGAGACTCTACCACACAAAAAAGAATGTATTCTAATAACATTGTTGATTATTTTTTATAATCAACATAGGAAAACAAACACAAATGTGTATAGACACCATCATTTTCTTAAATATTCTTTCTATCTTAACTTTTTTGAGGATCTCAGTAAAAATAAAATATTTAAGATATACGGAAAAGTAAATCAACTCAAATCATAAACTCCAAGATAAAATTACCTGTATTTTCATATCTAAAGATCATACTGATCTAACATGGCCTACTTTTGCAATTTTTTTAAAGCTAAAAGAGAATCTTACAAAAGTGCAATTTAGGTTATATTTTTCAGAAACCAAATAAACCCTATTTATTCAGTTAAAAATACTGACAGTTACCATTTTGTACAATATTCTCAGCAGTTTTTTTTAAATAGTAGAGTCAGTTATCTTCTTTTCCTTCATTCCCTTCAAAATAAACTTTTTTTAATCCACTGAGAATAGGAAGCTCCAGGCAGTATGTAATGATCATTTTGGATATTCAGGCCACTCCGACTGAAAATACCAGCATGGAACCAGTTTTTTATTTAGGTTATTTCAAGAAGGTGAGCCAGAAAACTAGGGAATATAATGCATAGGGTTTGCAATGTCTATATTACAGATACTATTTAATATACCTAGCACACCTTTGAAAATCAAGTGAATTTAAATAGGTATAAAATATGCATAAAATTCCAGATTGTGAGCAAAAGATATGCTTCAGTACACATTGTTACTGATTTCTTTATCTGACTGCTTAAACTATGAGGAATTCTGAGGGCAAAAAAAGGGGGAAAGGGAACATTTTCATTTTTAGATAGTTTTAAATTTACAATCTAGTATTACATAACAATTTTTAAACATTTCAGAATAGCTCCTAAAACATACAGTAAAGAAACTGCCTGGGTATTATGCAGAGTATATGCCTAACTGCTGAGTGGGGTTTTTCCCCTCCAGAACACCAGGCCCACTTGCAGAGACCCAGGCAGAATGCTGACAGGCTGTCCAGGAGCAGGGGGGTCTGGGACAAAAATAACTCTTCATTCACTCCAAGCGGGAAGGCACTGAGAGCGCCTTTTTCACTACCCCCCTTCTGCGATTCTGTGGGGCTGGGGTAACACAAAGACCCCCTTCTGAGCCCTTGTACAGCTCAGGACACAAGCCAGCTCCTGAGTGTTGACAAATGCTGATTCACAGCTCAAGTCACACTTAGCTCATACACAGAACAAGCAATTCAACTACCCCAGGGGATAAGGGGAGGGGGCTCTGAATGTACTGGAGGTCTGTTTTCAAACAGAATACTACTGACAAGAGCTTCTGACTCAGCATTATTGCTTTGACCACTCTTGGCTGACTGTCCACGCCTTTATGGGTCCAGACTCAATCAATCAACACCATTTAAGCCGAGTGAGGGATAAGCCACAAAAATTACCATCGGGCATCATCAATAGGTTGACATGACTCTCCTCTTCTGCGTACTGAGAATGTCAAACTCTGGTCAGTAAGTCACTACTCAGCCTGCCTTGACAGAACAGTGCAGTTTATACTCATTGTTCTGGAGTAATTATTAGCAATATCTCATTCTACCCTTAAAAGCATCTTTTTTGATAATAAATCATATGATCAGCCTATCAATAAGGAATATCAAGCTACAGAAACATCAACCTTTAACAGCAACACCTGTCACCTTTGGATCACCAAGAAAGACGGTGGCTTTGAACCACATCACACAAGGGGTTTTACTCCATGGGCACAAGATTAACAGCTCTAGCCAGGTATGGTGGCACATGCCTATAATCCCAGAACTCGGGAGGCTGAGGCAGGAGGATTGTTGTGAGTTCAAGACCAGCCTGGACTACAAAGTGAGCTCAAAGCCAGCCTGAACTGCATAGCGAGACCGTGTCTCAAAAAGACCAAAAAAAAAAAAAAAAAAAGATTAACAGCCCTAGCCTCAAAAGTTGAATCTTAACATCATCTCCTTATCAGTAAACTTGAACATTACTCATTCTCTTCCCTTTGAAGTAAAGTAGTAGCATTTCTGTACTGACAACCACCAACTGACCTCTCCTCATGTCAGCCCCATTGTGTGGTCTCAGCACCATGCGTACAACCTGCCTCCTTGTTTGGCAAAACGGCAAATACGGGCCAAATGAACTGTCGGCCTTTTCAAGGAAGCATTTTTAAGGAAGAATGGTTTAAATGAAGCAGGAAATTTGGGAATTATTACATAAACAAATAGAATCATCAGAAGTCTCTGTTAGAAAATAAAAAACCCCCAACAAAATTTTGTTGTTCTAAAGTATCAAATAATAAAATATCAAATAAAATTGAAAAATGAGAATAACCTTGATAAAAATACTTGAAGGGACTCGAAGCAGAGTCAAGTCACATTATAGCCAGGGATGATTTTGCTTTTCTGTGTCTGTAAAAATCCCGAAGATCTTAGTCCGCATAGGGGCACATGCAGCCAATTTCCTCAGCAATCAAAAGAAGACCCCAGAGCACCAAGCCCAGCGACGGAGGGACAGAGGAGCCTTTGGCGGGGCAGCAGTGACTGCCTCTCCAGGTGCCTCTAAGCCCTGGGACCCAGCCCGATGCCAGTTACTCCAGCAGCTCCCTTCCCTTCTGTCAGCTGTTTTTATTTTTCCATTTTTATCTTGCAATTTTCTGGCTGGTGGTCCCCCACGTCCCAGGACAGAAGCTCCGGCAAGGATGGTGCGATCCTAATGTGGTGTGTTTCGGAGCAGGGAGACACCAACAATTATTAAGAAATGTACACAAATACCAAAGTTTGTTTGAACATTTCCATATTAAGAAAGGAGTTTTGGGATATTAGCCCATATCCCAGTTATTACCAAAAAACTAAAACATGCCCTTTCTGCTTTGAAACTTCTAAACCTATGAAATATAACCTATTGGAAACAAATGAAGTAGCGTGTTTATAGAAGTGTTTTTCACGTTTCTACCACGAATACGAACTTTTTCGCACTCAAGTGACTCACAGAATAAACTATGTGCACTGTGCAGACATTTCCGTGTGCTCACTACTGTCAGCTGTGAGCAGCATGATTCTCATGCCCTAGGCGGAGCCCTTAGGACAGTGTGTGTGTAACGTGGAGCACAAGCGCACCTGTGAATGTGTTGCTTGTGCTCATCTAAAAATACACTTGTACAGACTACATTTAACGGCCAGGTATTTCTGTTCTAAAATGAACATATCTAGTAAGGTGTAAATGTGTGCATAAAATATTCAAGGACCAAGAAAGGCATTAAAGCCAAATTTTCAAGTAACTATGCTTCCAAGAAGAATTAAATGCTTTTGCCTCTCTCCATTCACTTGGTAGTAAGCAAAAAAAAAAAAAAGTTACCTTTTAAAAAGTTCAATGTTCCTAATTTTTGAAATCATCCTTAAAGTCACAAACTAGAATTTTTAAACACTGTTTTATAAGGAATTGGCGTAGACTGTTGGTGGTGGTGTTTGCAGCGCGGGATTGAACCCAGAGCCTCCCACACGTTCAGCACTTGCTCTCCCACTGAGCTGTAGCCCAGCCTAGAATAAAGTTTTAAATGAGAGCTATGTTTGATACTTGCTATCCCAAAGTGGATTAAGCTCCATGCTTCGCAATTAGTATTTCTCACTCGGTGGGCACGCCTTCACTGTAATGTGATCTTTGCCACCTTCTATAAGCTGTGTCTCCTCAACCCACCACACAGGAGTCCAGGTTTCCTGTGTATTTTGATGACTGCAGCATTGGGCTGAGGTCGTAATAGGGACTTAACAATATACAACACTAAAAACAGGCTATATTATTACATGGAGGAAATTCCCAAACATTTGTGTATTTTTATTTTATTTAAAGTGCCCAGGTAGATTTAAACAGACTTTTCCTGAGTCTCATCAGTCCCAAACTTCAGAAACAGTTGTGCAGAACATATTGTGCACCTACATACTAAAATTATACTCCAAAATCTAGTTTGGGGCCAGGTACATAGCTCAGAGGCCTAGCACCTGGGAAGCACAAGGTGCTGACTTCAACCCCAGTACCCCCCCAATCTAGTTTTACCCTAGTGTGTCTCTAAATTTTAATACTGTAGTAATCTACAATCCTCTGCGCCAAAGAATATACAATTTATGCAGAAAACGAACAAAAATGGAGTCCCTTACTAGTTATTAAAAGATAAAAGGACAAAGGGATATTGAAAGGGACAGAGGAGTTCTAAAAAAGAGTGGAGGAAATGAGAAGGAAATTGGAAAACGCCTTCTAGAAAGCACTTCAATCCTGACACCCATAAAAGGAAATGCGATCTCAGTCCCAGCTAGCAATGTTGGGGGAGTTGTATATTTCTAACTAGTGGCAGTCTGGTGAAACTTATAGCTCTTGTCTCAAAATACCAGTTTTAAAGTACATAAAATACAGAAACTTAAACAGAAAATCAATTATATCTTTTTTAAAAAGTACTCAAGATATTGTAAAGAAATATCTGATTCTTTACTACATTATTAAATAAAAAGATCTAGCAGTCAGTCTACTAACTACTACAACTTTTAAGGGACAATGAGCTGATATGATATTTTGAGAGATTTGCAATAACTAATGTAATTTGAAAGTATGCAGTACCTATACATACCAAGTCACAGACATTATTGGAACTACCACATTATGTTCATAACTGAAATAAACACTGAACTGTTAGACTCATGAAAACAAAGCTCTGATTAACTATTTTCCTATTGAAAGACCCTATGGAGAACATCAACAACCAAAAATCCCACTACCCTAGTCATTTTGTTGTTACTCATTTGGCTGTTTGACCTCTACCTTTGGAAGGAATGTGATAAGAAGGTCCTCAGAGAACAAGCTCTCACCCAGGAAAGCAGGAACTCCACTGCACAACCTTCTCTCAGACAGTACTCAGGGCAGCATCCCAGTGTGTGCTGTGATGCCCCCAGCCACGGCTGGCTGGGTGGACCCCTGACCCAGATGAGGTCACCAGAAAGCCAAGTTTTCAGTTGCTAGCCCACCCCTTCTTCAACAATGGAAGTGAGTTAAAGTTCACTGGCAGGCACAACGAACGTGGACTCCTCCTCAGGAGAAACAGGAAACAGAGACTCAGCTTTGTGGGGGCGTGGTTACACAATACTACCTCTCTCCTGGACTGGAGGTTAGCAGACAGCCCCTAGACAGTTCAGTAAGTTCCCCCTCTCGTTTCCACTCCAGCAACCAAAAAGAGCGGTAAGACACCAAAAGGATCAGCACAAACTGCAGCTCTGTCTACTCAACCCGGGCCTATAACCACTGCCACAGAGTGTTACACCAACATGGGCTGAGGGCAGCCAGAGCTGACTTCTCCATAGATTAACGCACTGAAAAGTGGGTCTTTCTAGAAAGTACCTGAAGAACCAATACCTTCATAATGCTGAAATGCCAGGAGACAGACTCCTTTGTCTGCCTTCCTACCACAGCCTTGCATAACGTGACACGTAGTCCTTATTTTGGTACATTCAGCCCTATTTTAAAAATACAACACCAAGATGCAGCGACAGCATGGAGCTCTATATTTAAACTGACCACCCCTGGAGGACAAGAGTCATAGAGACAAAACACTGCCAATTTACATGTGGAAAACAAAACAACTATGCTTTTACGTCAATGTTACTGCTTTCAATTAACAACAAGCAAACTCAGAAAATCATACTGGGATGTAAGTGAGTGAAGTTAGTCTCTGAATCTGTCAAAAGTGTGCACCTCACTGGGCACAATGATATACACTGTAATCCAGCTACATGGAAAGCTGAGCCAGAAAGATGGCAGGGTTGAGCCTAGTCTAGACAATTTGGCAAGACCCTGTCTCATAATAAAATAAGGAGTCAGGATAGAATGATTGTCTAACATGTATAAACTTTGGGTTAATTCCATCTGCAGCACCACCAACGAATGAGTGAGTGAGTGAATGTATGAATGAGGACTTCTCTTCAACGAAATAAGGAATACCCAAACACCTAATTATTTCTTCCTGACTCCTCTAGTGTCCTTTAAGTGGGGTTTATTTCTTCTTTAAATGCACAAAGTGATTTTCGCTGCTGGTTTATAGAGCTAGTTAGAAAGTAGCCTACAGCCACGAGTGGGTTCAAGCTACCCAGTCTGTACAACTTGGTGAGATCCTGCCTCAAAATTTAAAAGGTGGAGCTGGGTATCTAGGAGTATAGCTGTGAAGGCCCTGGGTTCAATCCCCAGTACCAGCGAAAAGCAGAGGAAAGGAGGAGGAGAAGAATGAGGAGGGAACATAGCCCATGTAGGCATCTGATGACTGTTCAGTGATTTAAAGAATACTCTAAGGGCTGAAGGAAACTGAAACGGCTCTCATGGTCCCTATTCAGAACCACCACGGTTCACTTCATTACCTACCCCCCCAAAGAAGGGTTTCTCCAAAACAAGTATGTTTAAAAGAGTTTTGCTGCTTGCAATGGTTTGAGGCCAGAAGAGGGCCATCCCTTGACCCTACATGGCAGGCTGGAGTGACCTTCCATTCCACCGTTGATCTTTCCAGACCCAACATAAAGCTGTGCCTTGCAAAGGATCCACTCTGATCCAACGGCCTTTAAACATCCTTCTGCCTCAGTGACACTATTCTGCACTTCACTGTATAGTCCCAACGCTCTGATACTGTCATCCCTTTATTGCAAACCTCATGTGTTTCTGCCTGGTTGGAGTTGTGTTTGGCTTAATCAACTGCTGCTTAGTGTGTCCCACTCCATTATTCCAGTTCTGCGACAGACAAGGCTTCCTTCTGCATGCCTGGCCAACACTGAGTGTGAATGTCCGCTGAAAGACAGGAGCCATTGTTTCCAAAACAACAGGGACCCTGTCATTCACTGCGGCAGTTCAGTGACTTCGCAACTTTCATTTCAACCATCACAGATGTGCCCACACATTTCTACTTATTGTTTCATCTTCTGCTCTTTACAGGTAAATGCTGCGTGGTCACCCATTAATGGGGTTATTATTAAAGTGTCAAGGCAACCCTTTGAACAAATGAAAACAAAAATAGGCACAATCTTCTAGGAACATGACCCATATTTAAGCAAAGGTAACTTATGACTTTGGCAATGGGGCTGTGGTTATCAGTCTAATGAAAATGAGGGCAAGATAGGACAGAGTGGCACAAAATAAACAGCTGATGGATCTAAGTGAAGGGCATACTACACTCACTACACTATGCTTTCGACTTTTTCTGCAGGTGTGATTATTTTTTTCAAATTATAAGAGGTACAGGATTGTTACAGCTTGCTGGGAAGAAAATCTCATCTTGTACAGTGGAAAGTGGAGTACACATAAATATGTTCGTGTGACTGGCACGCAGTGGTGTAAGCGCTCAGCAAAGGCTACCCGCAGCGCACACACCTAATCACGGCCAGCCCTCTGGTTTTCCCTCCCCTTCCCTCTCCCTCTCCATTTCTCTTTCCTACTAATCTTACAAAGGGAGAAGTTCAAGACTGAAACTGAGATTCCAATCATATCCAGAAAGAACGGTTATCAATAAATGGAACAGCAACCAATGCCGATGAGACTTCAGGGAGAAAGGAGCCCTCCTCTGCTGGAGGGAAGGCAAACTAGCGCAACCACCATGGTGAACAGTGTGGCGACTCCTCTAGAAACAAAAAACAGAAATTCCATCCAACTCAGCTGTTCACCATCTAGTTATCTTCCTGCAAGAGCTAAAAACATCATGTTCACCTTGAGATCATAATGTTCAGTGAAATAAATCAGACACGCGAGCCTAAACATCACGTACTTCTCTTATATGAGAAACAAAATATAAAGAGCAAGATAAAAGATAACAGGGAACAGGGAGACAGCTCCTTTACAAAAGGGAAGGGCTCAAAGGGGAGGGGAGGCAAGAGGCGGAGGATGAAAAACATGTAAGAATTAAGACTTAAAAAAGAATTATGACAAATACAATCATGTACTGCAAACATGTTAATAAAAATTAAAATTTGGGCTGGGAAGATGGCTCAGCGGCACAGTGCCTGCCTGGCAAGTGCAAGGTCCTGAGTTCGACTCTGGATACAAAAAAAAATTTTTTTAATTTAAAAAGTTCAGTTTCAGATAGCTAACCAGTCTACCAAAAAACTATTTCTGCACAAATTTTCTGGTGATTGTCTATCACTAGAAAATCACCAAGAAAGTGCCAAAACAGATTCAAGAACACCTCCTGGCAGAACGCTGCCTTTGCCCTTCATCGTCCCACATCACTTAGAGCCAGCTGAGTCTGACTTTGCACTCCTCATCCTACACTTACACTCAAGTGTTACCAACTTTAGCCAGCCAGCATCATTTACAATGGTATAATCTTAGAGACATGTAAATACTTAAAAGATTCAGGTTTGCATTTCTGTAGCTTTGGTCAAAAGTTGAGATCACTTACAGTAACCAATGAGAGACACAGCCAATGCACTTTTCTCATAACAGCACTGTTTGAGGCTATAATAAAGTCCTTCATTGTCTGGGCAGCTTTTACGGACTATAGGCGAGTTTCTACGCTCAAGTACACTGAAGCAGTAACAAAGCAGATGTCTGACTCATTCATTTTCTTGGGCCCCCAGGCTTGGCTGGGCCTTCTGAACAATGTAAGCATCTCTGATACCCTAAGAGTCTAAGAATCTCCAGTTCTACCCCCAAAACAACTTCATCTGACTTGGGGACAAGGCTAGATAGAATTTAAGAACTAGAAGACACACGTTCAAGCCTACAGAAGTCCCTGACTCAAAAAATAAAAGGGTATACTCAGTGCAAAGGCCCAGGATTCATTCCTAGTACCACCAAAAGAAAAAAAGGAACTGCAATGCCTAAACAGACTCAGGTTTCAACAGTGTCTCACTATAATTGCTAATCTGCAATTTCATCTAATGTTGAAATTGCGTATCAAGTTACACATAGGTAATTTTAATCTTTTAATGCAAATGGTTGAATAAAGTGATAAAATGTATTTTTGCATATATAATACTCTTCCAATAATCACAAATAAACATTAAGAGAAGCTTTACTGAATTTTGTTTGTTTCTTGGAACCAGGAATTGAACTCATGACCTTGCGCTTGCCAAGCAGGCACGTGTGCTGCTGAGCTATATCCCCGGCCCAAGAGAAGCTTTACTTACAGCGACTGCTTAGTACAGAAGGGTTCAACAAATGCTTTAATGCCTCCATGTATTCAAGATTGGTTCAAATTGGGTGAATTGATAACTGAAGGTTTTAGTAACTGGCTAAAAACTACCAAAAGCAGCATAGACAACCAAAACTTTCTAACTACAGTGCTCAGAAAATATTGTATTTTCTCTGCTGAATATTTATCTTACTTTTTTATAAAACTAATTCTTTTCAGTTTTCCCTATTTTTGCCTTGTCCCCTTTGTTATTAGTGTATCTTTGAGATATGTAAGCAATATTCATCATAGGGAACTGGTACATATAAACACTACATCTTAAAGAACTAAATTTCTTTAGTTAAAAAAAGAAGAACCTTAAATATTATCTACATTATAAGGCAATCACAAAGAACTTATTACTCTCTTTTGTATGTCTAATATGGAACTTAAAAACAAAACGCATCCTATCACGTTACAACAAAAATGGCTGGTCGGAATACAATACAGAAAACTCATTCCAGGGGTCTAAGTGAGTCCCACAGGAGCTTAAAACTGACCTGATTTCCAATGCCCCTTACTTCCTTCTCTCCTGCTCTCCTCAGTCTGATTTGTTTTCCAACAAACGAACCGGAGCCACACCTTTCCAAACAACTTTCTCCTTTGCCTGTGGAAACTGGCTATCTTTTGCTGTAAGTAATAAACCCTTTCTAAAAATATTTTCTCTACCAAATCACCTTACAGTTGACAAAAAAAGAATTGTGTAATCCAAAATATGTCAATTTATATATATTCAAGTTAATCCTAAAATGCCATGAAGTACTTATCACTTGTAATTTTCCAAAGGTAGATTTGAAATCTGCTAGTGGGTAATCTTTTTTTAAGAACTCAAGATAAACTCAGAATTAGAAATTAAAACTAGGAGACTGAGAAAACAATTTTAATGCCATTATGGCACAGAATAAGGACAAACAAATCACACTGAATTTCACTGTTTTATGAGAATGACTTAAGCACCTCAGTATTACAAGTAAAACAAAGAATACCAAAGACTTGTTAATTACCTACAGCAGAAACCAACATAAGAATTTACAAAATAAGGCAGATACAGAAGGTTGTTTGAGGGACTGGGGGGGGGGGGGCAAAGTGAGAACAGTAAGTCAAAATTTCCAAATGTGAATTAAGATCCTTAATTTCAGTCATTATTAATAAAATCTGGAATCAGTGGACACATGTTGAGATATACCTACTCTACCGTGATCAGAAACAACACCATCCTATAAAAATTAAGAAAATGGAAGTGTTAGAATTAAAAATACTTTATTAAAAATATAACTCTTGTACTGTCCAAAACTATGAAAAAATAAAAATGAAAGAAACCTTTTATATAAAAATGAAGAAAACAGAGGCTGTTTTATTGTTCATTAAGAGTAAAACAGAGGTGAACACAAGCAGACCAGGACAGCTTAAATTTCCTTTAAATCTGACCAAAACAAAGAACGAGAAACTTAAACTATGCATTCACCTCAAGTGACCACCTCCAGCACTAGAAATCGTACTAGAAGCAATATAAACTCAAGTTGTTCTAGTATAGAAAAACAAATTTATTATTAAAGTTATTGAATAAACTTCAATCCTCTTGAAAAGTAATGACACAAAAAGAAAAGAAAAGCTACTACAAGGAAAACCAAATATCGTGTTACATAAGTCACATTCTATTGCCAAATATTCGGATTCACAATTGCCAGGTATGGTAATGTACACCTACGATACCACCTACTCAGGAGTGTCTGGAGTTCAAACCTAGTGCAAGCAACTCAGCAAGACCCTGTCTCAAAATAAAAGGCGGTGAGTGAGATGCACCTCGGTCATGGAGCCCCTGTGGGTTCAATCTCCAATGTCATCAAAAGGGGGAGGGGCACACAGAAATTATCCGTTTAGCTTACCTCTGCAGGACCTCCTTCTTCCCTAACTGGGCGACTTTAGAGGAAACTTAAGTGTTTCTTGCATTAGAGTTTGCAAACAGCGCATAATATTCGGTCATGAACTAAATCCACGACACATGCACTTCGCATGCCATCAGCCCCATCTAACCAGTGATAACGTGTTTCACTGATTCTGGGAGAATGTGCGTGATTGTGAGGCTGTGAATGTTTACACCTGTGAGAGCAGCCAGTTTTCACAGCTCCTAAGGCTTCTTTCCAATTTTACAAATATAAGACTGTGTTCTAGAAACTTTTCAAGGCTCTTGCCAGACGTTATTCCTGTTCTTTAAGGAAGTGCTTCATAAGTCTCACTTTAGTTCCTTCCCTTCTTGATTCACTATGGCTTGAATATCTTCCCAGTATCACAATCTTTATTATTAGCTGATTTTGAATACCAATAAAAAGCACAGTCATCACAAAGAACTTCTGAGACAGATTTAAGTCATTCTTTATTAAGAAATAAATATTTGACAGGTAAAGCAAGAATACTTGGGAGAGGCAGTAACATTCTTGGAGCAAATGCTGCTGGAAATGGCTCCTCTCTGTGCCTGTCTAGAATCAAGGGGCTGCGGGGGACCAGGAGCCCCTTCAAGGCCCACACCTGCCTTCTCATCCCACCTGCCCCAGGCCTCGAGTGTCCTGACCCACTGCAGCCTCTCCTTCAGTACTGTCTGTGGAGCTCCAGACCACCCAACACAGGCCCCAGAACCCACATTTCTAACGCTAATACTCTGGCAAGCCCTATCAACACAGTTGAGGTTGGGACATTGGTCATCTTTCCTTAAAATACTTTCTCTCTAAAGAGAAGTATGTGTGCTTAAAATCCTATTTAGCAAAAACAACATGACCTATTTAAAAACTAGGTTGGCCTCATATTGATGCATATCATTTAAAAAGGCCCTATGGCCTGCTCTAAGACTGACATAAATAAAGCCTCAAGAGGGGGAATGGGGTAAGGCCCAGAAATGGAATCAAAGTACAGAAAAGCGGATACAGAGTGGGACTTAGAACATTCTAAACTGGCTTGTGGCAAAGTGTTTCTCTAAAAATATGCCTGAGGAGCTTAGAAAATCTTTCCAATGCTATCTTTCCCCTACAGTTACCTATCCACAATCTGCTCATTAGGAAACTGACTCTAAAATAAAAACATTCAGACACAACTGAATCTCAGCTCTTAAAGGAAACCTGACAGTGAATGCTCCTTCGCCCTCCACTGTGACTAACCAAACCCAGGAATCAACCTGTAATTATCACTGGGTGCGCGGTGCTCTTGGCTACTCGAGATGGAAGGATCCCCCAGCAGACACGAGGCAAAGAAGCAAGCACGGAGCTACAGGACTCAACTACAGGTACAATGAAACAACACAAAATAGGCCCACAGTAGCAACAAGAACACAGCCCAACAAGAGAAAGTGACAGTTTCTTTTCATCAACTGTCCTCCTCCATTGCTGCCTCCTCCTGTACTCCATACGTGTATCTCATCTGGAGAACACACTGTCTCTCCCGCGTTCCCCTCACAAACCTCTTTGCAGAGGGCACTCTTCCCTAAAATACCCAGGCCTCCAGCCAAGTCTGCAGGCTCAACAGTTCCACAGAACGGCAGCCTCCGGAGCCAAGAAGGGCTGGTCCTGGAATTGGGGGAAGCCGAAGCACCCGTCTGTGCATCCAGCAGAGGTTTACTAAGCAGAGCTGTGTGTCTAGCACTGGGGGCACACCTGTGCAGTAACTTACTCCCAGGCTAAATCACAGCTTGGAAAATACAATATCAAGAAGAAATAATGTGCTGGAGTGAATGTGAGCCAAATTGATTTTTGAGAATAATATATCACAGTTTAGGGAGAGCAATTAAATGATCTCCCCCCCAAAGTTAGACCCATCGAACTTACTTGCCAAACCACTTTACTATGATCATCACAAGTGCACATTTTAAATTAGATAAAACTGTGATTAAAGGATGTGGGGTCAAGCAGAGATAGCATCAGTCAAGAGACCTTGTTGGTAAAAAAAAAAAAAAAAAAAAAAAAAAAGGTACTGCAATAGAAACAAAACACAGCCAGAAGCCAGGCTCAATCTCAAGGCCTTGGGGTAGGGGGGGAACAGGGCATGGCTCTGTCTCACAGAACACAGTGCAGAATCTGGCAGATTCCACAAGGAGCATCTCTAACTTCCTAACTTTGCCTCTGTCAAAATCTAGCAATGACCATGAGTGGAACTGTCACTCTCAAGTGGTCAAAGAAGAAGAACAAGAGAAATGCAGTAAAAAGGAAGAAATGAGTTAAAATGGGTTACGGAAGACAGAGCCCACGTGGGGAACAGACATTCATTAACTTGGCAAGTCTGGACTCTGGATGTGCCCCCAGCAGCGATCAACCATGCCGTCCTGGTTGCCTTTTTGGCCTCTAGAGGGGGAAAACCCAGGGACACAGGACTGAGACCTCTACCATGGTAAGAGTTAATGTCTCCTTAAGGAAGGCATTAGTGACAGCTACTTACAGAGGTCAGGGGCTTTTTGGAAAAGCTTACTTCTGGGTGGAGCAGGCTGTCAGTAAAGGCCGGGTAACTGACACACCAGATGGCTGGGTGCGTCACTGAGTCTCCTGAACAAATGAAAGGCCCTCTGAAGAGTACATGACACCATGAGCCTTGGAAAGAAAGGTGGATGCTCAACAGGAGAATGAAGTAAAAACACAGCTATCTGTAAACTTAAAGGAGCAACATGGGCCAGGAGACTGCTTTGATTGAGCAGTTTGCCTTGAGCATGCCCTTCCTTTACTGAGAGACTGCTGGCTCCCGGACCCTAAGCATCCCGGACAAATTAGAAGGGCCCTCCACTCTGCTGCAGTGTGCCGTGCAGACCCAGGGCTCTGGGGCCTGGATCTGCACTTGGTATTTTTAAAGATACTCAACAAGCAAAATGATACCAACACTTCAGGACACGGGGGCCTGTATGTGAAAGCTGACTCTGACTTGATCCACTCCAATGAGGAAATTTCTCCTACAGAGATGAATAATAAACAAGGGAATAATAGAAAAGACAAGCACATCAATACCTGTAGGACAAACCTCTGCCCAAAGATAACCAGCTGACTGCAGGGGTCACAGTTTAAATCTACCTGAAGCAATCTTAAAAAGCCAAGCTGGAGCCCAGCAGAGCCTTCCTACCCAACCCACACCAGTCTCCATAAATGTGTACTGTCAGTTTCTCTTCACCACCGTGAGGCATCAAAAAGCCAAGTGCAGCCTTTCCTTGAGCCACACATCTCAACAACCAGGCAATTTCATCTAATTATCCAAGCTGGCACTAATCCTGTGTGCTGCAGGGGTTGAGCCAACCTTGCAGTGTGGCACCCTCAAAGAAACTGGGGGTTATTCCCGCATTTCCCCACTCCTGTAATGGCTAAGCCCTTCTGTTCAGACTATTTTAGATGGTTTTTGATGTAATTACCAGTTACTTAGCCTGGGCACTTAAGTGTCACTTGAATGAGTCATCCTAAAGGAGGAATTACTACTTCTAACAGCATCAGGCTCACGACTGGCCTCTGCTTCCCACAGCTGAGGGGCCCCAGAAACTGCCATCAGAGTAACACCCAGCTCACCCACAGTACTGACAAGGGGAGAGATGGACCCACCATTAATGTCTGCTTTCAGTTTAAAACACATTCATGTACGAGCAACTCAGGAACTGCCTGCAAACTAGAAAGCTTACTTATTTTGTAAATAACTATTAATGTATGACACCTGAGAAATAAAGCTCATGAACAGGTAATAAGAGCCTGTGAGGATCCCTGAATAAAATTTCTTTCAGCATGTAAAAATAAAACAATCTGAGACAATGATGCTGATGTATGTATAACTACAAGTACCTCAAAAATAAAGTAAGTTTTACTGATTTTTAAATTATGCTAAAAGGATTACCATTTCCTTGTTTGAAGTGTATTATCCCTTCTGATCATGCTCATAAAATGATAACCAACAGAGTACATATGACTGTGGGTATCTGTCAGAGTTCCAGGCAAGCCACAACTCCCTGCAGGAGCCAATAAGTGTCCATAAAAAGTCAGATAGTTTTTAAGAGCTGCACATCAGCCCCAAGTTACAACAGCAAGGGAAATAATTGCAGAAGGTCTCCTTATAGAAAACATGCTTCATTTGGCTGGTCACAGACCCTTTATTTTGCCTGAAGCCACCAATCTCATAGTACCTCTCACATCACATCTCAATTTCTACCAAGCCAGGAAGTAAAAATTACTCCTGACTGGTGTTATCAAAATAATGAGGGAAGGGGACAAAGGGTGTAGCTCAGCGGTAGAATGCTTATCTAGCATGCACAAGACCCAAGGTCCAGTCTCCAGCACCACAAAATTAAAACAAGGATAACAATATACAACAGAACAACTATTGGTGAATTCCTACCATCTTGTCTAGTGAAACTCTGTACTGTCTCTAATGTTTTATTTAGTAATTTTTTTTTTACTCTCTTTAATGGTTTGAACAATCTTCCATTCTTACATCTGGTAATCTGAGCAACATAGCTGAAGATAACAATATGTAATATAACAACCAGTGTCAATCCCCATCATTTTTAATGTTCTTGCTTTATGTCTGTGATGTTGGTATGTTGCTATTATTCTTTTTTCTTTAACTACTCTCTTTAAAATAAAAATTTAAAAATGGAAAGTATGAAACCTGTAAGTGAAAACAGAAAAAAGTAACGAACTACCATGGGTTTCTAAGAGCAAAGTTAAAGATACCTTAAGTAACCCCCACCTTGTATCACCTCCGCCTGGTACTGTGTCCGGGGCATAATACCTGTTTTAGACCTCACTCAATACAGTCACTTTTACAGGTAAAAGAACAAAGTAAGAACTGATATTTTCAGTGTTCTCAAGTATCAGTACAAAGAATATGGGCTAGGAGAGCATTTAAATTGCAAGCCATCTGTTCTGATAATTTACAATGTGATTTCTCTCATCTCCTTCAACACTACCTAACATCTCTATGGCAACATGGTGACTTCAAATTAGTTTGGAAGGCCAATTGTGCCTTCAGTCTGCTCATAGGGCAGAAAGCTCCATGTGCCTGGGCCTTCTTCACAAAGGATGTCCCATCATACATGGACTGTGTTCATTTTTCCTGCTTGTTCCAGACTATGTAACCAGAAGGATTCTGCAAACTGCACTTACCAAGCTTTACTCAGAACTGGTCCAGGTCCCTGCTGTGGCTTAGATGTGTTTTGTCCCCAAAAGGGTCATATGTTGGATGTTTGGTCCTCAGTGACAGTGATGACAGGTGGTGGACCTTTAAGAGCTAGGGGCTAGTGTGACGTCTTCAGCGCACCAGGGCACCACCCTCAGAAGGGACTGGGGTATTTTATGAGACCCTTAACTATCATGAAGTTGTAGGAATGAGCCTGACCCTGGAGTCACTCTTGCCTTCTTGTCTAACAATGCGATCTTTCCCTTTCACATGTGCTCTCACCGTGACATGATGCCATTCCCCATGACATGCTATCACGGGGAGAGGGGAGGCTCGCCACACCTGATGCCAGGCAGTTTCAACTTTTAGACTCCAGAACTGTAAGCTAAGTAAACTAAATAAACTGTGAACCAAATAAATTTCTATTTCCTTATACCTAGTCTCAGGTATTTCATTATAATGACAATAGACTGATACAATCCCAAGACCCACAACTAATATATACGCTATAGCGTTACCTTGGTGGTTCCTAAACCTAGCTGTGCATCTGAATTACCAGTAGAATTTTTTAAATACAAAGACTTCAAACCAGGTCTAGTGGTGCACGCCCATATCCCAGGACTCTGGGAGGCTGAAGCAGGAAGAATGCAAGTTCTAGCCCAGCCTGCCCAATTTAGAGAGACTCTCAAAATAAAAAAATACTGTAAAAGGCCTGGACATTAGCTCACTGCAGTGGTTCTCAGTTCACTCCTTAGTATCAGGGAGGTAAAACAAACAAACAAACAAAAAACAGGTGGTTCTAATAATTAAGGAACAATTTCTTACAGTGCTTTTACCTGAAGCCTGCAGTGGGGTCAGACATCTCAGAAGCTCACATTCACAAGTGAAGGCATAATTTCAAACCAAAAGATGAGCTTCAGAATCCAGCTCTATGCAAGGTGTCATGCTAATCCCAATGGCTCCCAGGAGGCAGGGACAGAATAGTTAGGTGCAGCTTCCCCACACAGCGATGCTCACGCTGATTCGAGAAGGAAAACCACACAGAGGGACCAGCAAACACAAACATACAGAAGCCCAAGAACTCGGGAGACAGACTGGGTGTGTGACGGAGCTGCACAGGCTGATGGGGCAAAAGTTTCACTTAAGCCTACCCCTGCAAGGGGATGAGTTGGCCTCCTCTGCCACTGAAAAATGTATGTCTGAGACGCAGATGTGACCCTCATTCAAAGCACCATCCTAAACTATTCAAACGAGACGGGAGGTTTGGTGATAGCAAGGGATGAACAGGGAAGGAGAATTGAGACTGATTCTGCCTAATCTTCACAAGTAACACCCTCACTTGGAACACAGGGAAGTATACTACGTGTATCAGTGAACATGTGATGAGTGGAAATTAATATACTATGTATTTTTAAGAGCATCTCAAATTTCATTTCCACCTTGAGGGCAATTTCAATTAGGTAGACCTGAGCTAGTTGATCATTTCCTTTAATTTTAATTTGTACATTACTCCCCAGTACATTTTTAAAAGAGGCCAAAAGAATGAATCTGCCTAATCATCTTACCTCTTTAGACTATGAACTCCCACTGGGCAGAACATTATTTCTGTCTTCTCCAGCTATTTCTATGGCACCTGGCACACTGATGCTGCTCGGGGGATAAACAGCTCATTCATTACAGTGCCATGTATATTAAATAATGCCCATAAAGTCCTTTGAAGATGAAAACCACTTCAAGTGCTAATTCTAAGCCAGGCATTTAGAACTGAGAAACAAGCATGACAAACCAAGACATCCTAGGAAGATCAGCACCCGGCAGGACACGTTGAACTGAGAGGCTTTAGTCTTGTCAAACCTCTGCCCCCTTTACAGGTACTTATTACAGAAGACAAATCCCAACCTGCTTTATGTGTTTTTAATGTAAATAATCAGGGGAGAAAGCGTCGATGCTACAAACAACAAAAGTCTTCAATGGCTTCTTTCAAGGACTATTCCCGAAAGTAAACTGCAAAGCCATATACATTGTGTGAAATGCCAGCTCAATTTTAAAACAGGAACAATGAAAATTCTTGCAACAGGGTATAAGTGATCCTATGCAAATGAATACAGTTTACGTTTTGGAGGGTTATCCACGTCTTGGTGGTCATTGCTAGTGAAAAGAATGACTCCAATATCCAAGAATACAAAACTCCCACCAGCAAGAAAGCATTGGCTGGGAAGTTTCACATTAAGATCATTTTCAGTTACAGCATAGCAAAAGTCCACTTCTCCCTGAAACTCTCCCAGAATATCTAGCTAAAATAACTGAACTTTCTCAGCTGTGCCTTCCAGTACCCCAAAATACACCAGTAGGTCCAAGACAATCTGTCCAAAGCAGTCTATACTCTTTGACTGAAACTCCCTAAAAAGCTAATCCAAGTTGTCCCTAAAATTCCAAAGATGCTACCACATACCTGAAGTCAGATAATCTCCATAGTCCGCCCCCTCCTTCAAACAAGCTGATTTTTTTCCACAGAAATTTTTAAAAAACAAAAAGGAAGAAGTAGAAAACTCCCTTTTAAAATGGAGTCAAACACGTCGGTATGTCATGTCAGAGGAAAAGAAACCATCACCAACCAGGCAAGCTCCTGCTAGCATTCAAGGATCTGGCCTACCTTCTGCGCAACCCTCTAGGCATCCACACAGCTACTCAATCTGAACAAGTGAGCTCTGAGCTCTGTTTCCTTCACTGTAAAGCTAGGCATCGTTGCCACTCTGCAAGAGGCTGTGAATATTAAGCAGTTGATACAGAGGAAGCACTCAGAAACTTACTGAAGAACCTGAAACGTCCTACACACTTAGCCGTGCCCTTTTTCCTTTTTTACCAGCGTGTAATTTACATACTACAAAAGTCACTCCATCTAAAAGTACAAATCAGTGTTGTTTAGTACATTCCCACTGTTGTGAAAGCAGCACCACACCAACTAAGTCTCTGGACATCTTTACAAGCCCCCTAAACATCCTCAAGTTTCTGACCCATTAGCAGCCCCCACACACACTGTCAGGACCTTTTAATCTCCAAATTTCGTTAATATCAAAAGCTTTTCTCCCTTAAAATGCTAATGAGCAAGTTATGATTCTTCTTTCCTGATGAAATGGCTGTCATAGGAAGGGCTTCTAGAAATAGGTCAAATTTTCCAGAACACAATCTACCCAGCATGAGGACGTTTATGGAAAGAACTGAACACAACATGTGAAACTGAGGAACCTGTGCTCCACATCATCATTTCATGTAGGAAAACATCAAACAGCAAATACTTTGCCTGTAACATAAGATCTTGCCTACTGTTCCATGACTTCTGGGCCCAAGGGAGAGAGACAGAGACAGAGACAGAGACACAAGACAGAGAGACAGAGACAGAGTATATACACACTTCCCAGAATCTGACACAGAAGCAGAAATATCACTGAATTAAATTTACCAAAGGTGGCTTCTGGGAAGAAATATTTAGTCAATGGAGGGCAGCAAGCAATGCTCTTTTAAGTCGTGACTCATGACTTCAACATGCGAAGTCAGCCTCTTTCCTACTTAAAGAATGAACTGGATGCCTGCGAAAAGATGAGGCTAAAGCAATCTCGTCTATCACACACCATTCTCAAGCCACCTTTCACATACGGACACCTCCTTACCCAAACTTATCAGCCCAACACTTTCCTTCTTATGTCTTCTCTCTGGCAATTACTACATTGAGGTAAAGAGGTAACTTTTTCCCACAATAGGTATCAGTTTATAAAATATACTTATTAGAAATTTAATCTGCCTTTGTTTTCTGGCGACTCCTTATTTTTCAATTTTGTGCTTCGACATCACCCAAAATAAGCTGTTGATGGAGTCTGGCAGCTCTTTCCTCGGTACACCTCTAGGGAGATACGGAGCATTACTTCATCTGTTTTGTTTGGATGACTGATGGACAAGACCCCAAGCTGAACAGAAGCTGACCGCTAATTGCCGAATTACTGCCGAAGTGTAACCTGAGGTTGGAATTCACGTGTGGCCTGGGTATGGGCTAGCTTTCCGAAATTACTTTTTGCATGTTCTAGGATTAAGTAAACAAGCAAAGACCTGGGAGTACAGTAGGAGCCAGGTTCTTCACTCTCAGAGAATAACAAACACAGAAAGGGAAAGACTTAAAACGCACCCTGTGGCGTTGCGTTGGAATTGGAGGCATCATTATAAACAGATTTTTATTAAAGATAGGTGCAGTATATGTGTGTAATGTTAATTGTGCATACATATGTGCGTATAAAAGTATGTGTATATGTATAGTTCTATGCTAGCTCACTCACTGAGAGGTTCTAAAAGCACTGACACCCTGTAACAATAAGCACACCGACTGACCAGACTGTGTTTCTAAATACCACTCTCTGCTAAAAGGAATCGGAGTTTCTTAGAGAAATGGCTGATCCCAGGGCTGGGGCAAGGGAGTACAAGATGACCCTTGAACTTACTGTGCAAGAAAGAAAACGTTAATCTGCCAATCAATAAGATAGAAACAGGTCACAAAAAAAAGAAGCCAGCCTGAAGGGATTCACACTGGTCAAATTTCAGACCATTTGAGCATCAAACTAAACAATGACACCAAAGTACTATAACTCATAGCATAAAGTGACACTCAGATACATAAGTAAGTTGAACAGAAAGAAAAACTCTTACGGTAGAAAGCCAACTACATACAGAAAGAATCATGAAGTAAGAACAGCAGGGGGTGATCTGGGCAAAGACCAACAAGAGATGCTACAGCTGGCCAAGACGAAAGATAGCAGGGACCTCAAATTATCTCCCCACAAAAACTAACTAATCACACAGGTATAAATGCAGTGGAGAGATCTGGTAGTCACTACCTGAACAAAATGATGCATGCAACATCACTGCGGTGGATCAGCTGGCACCCGTGTCCCGATGGATGCTCTGGGAAGAGCACAGTCCTCCTGCCCAAAACACAGCCTGAATCTAATCACGAGGAACCATGCAATCGAAGTCGAGGAACGGCATTCAGAATAACCTGCCTGTCATCTTCAAAAGTACAAAGCTAACAGGGAAGTAAAGCAGAAGGGATGTTCTAAATCAAAGGAGACCAAAGAGACATGTGTGTGGCCCTGCACAGGATCCTGGGCTACCTTTGCAAATGCTAAAAAGAACATTTCGGAGACAATTGGTGAAATTTTATTAAAATTAGTAGATTTACATAGTGATATAAGTCCTTGCACAGCAATAAATACCACACTTTTTGCAGGTAAGGATTACAACTTACTCTCAAATGATTGGAAACAAAATATGTAAATTATGTATCCATAGCTATAGAAAGAGACAGAGAGAGAAAGCAAAACAGTGACAACTCAGAAATCCGCCTTCTTCCTACTTTGAGTAGTTCTGACTTCTCAAAATAAAAACTGTAAATAAAATAAAAACTTTAAGTGCAATCAACAGTGAAGACATGAACCAAATCCAAACACCCAAAAGTAATACAGTGAAATCACAATTCAACTAAGCTGATTCAGATCTGAGCTTTGTACCAGCTTTGTTAGCCTACACATATACATTACAATATCATAGCCAGGCATGATGGTATGTACACATCTGTAATTCCAGCACTCTTAGAGCCTGTAGCAGGAGAAACACAAATCTGAGCCCCGCCTAAGTAACTTACTGACACCCTGTCTCAAAATTAAAAATTAAAAAAGGACTGGTGATGTAGCTCAATGCAAAAGCCCTGGGCTCCATCCCCAGTACAGATGGAAAAAAAAAAGAAAAAGATATCCTACGAGAGTCAAAAGCACCCATAATTTCACATTAACCACGAGTCCAATCCTGTTCTTTTCACTCTAAAAATTTTCAAAACCTAATAATTAAATCTAAATGAAGAAAAAAAACCTTAAAACTTTTAGAAACTCCTAAGGCAAAAAGGAGGAAAGTTGTGTATTTTGAGTACAATATACCACCTTCTGATTATATGTCCACTTTCTATTAAAATTCCAAGGTAAATGTGGTGTTACACAGAGAATTATGGAAACAGAACATATTTCCAAAGTGACGATGGTGCTGAGAAATAAAGGCTTAGAAATCTGTGGGTGTAAACCTAACCAGGATCTGAAAAAAATTATGTTATCTATTATAAGGGACACCAAATGACATGTCAAACATGTATTCTCTAAATAGAAAAACCTAGAACATGTGCCTGACTTGTTTCACTAAAAAGATGACAGTGGGAAATAACCCTACTCCCCACCGCTACAAAGTAACATCATCTACTTCATGAATAACAGCAAAGACATGAGTGGTTGCAACAAAATAGCTGGACAGAAAGAAGCCAGGAATTACCACACCCACTTTACAAAACGTCCCTAAAAAAGCAGCTTAGCAGCCACCTGCCCCTTCCTCTGCCCTCCCCTAGTCCTTACCTAAGTTGAAAAGGAAGCCCTGGTAATCATTATAAAGTGTCACAAAGCACTGGCCTGAGAAACTTCCGCCCCTGGCTGGCTCCCCAGGACCTTCCCTACTCCTGCCCTGAGTGTTAACAGTCACAGCGGAGATTTCCTCCATAGCCCTTAGATCCAGTCCAGGAAGCCAGGGAAACACAGGAGCAACAATTTGTCCCCAGGCCGAAACAGGCATGAGCCAGTAAAATTCAATATGCCCAACACTCTTCACTTGGAACACTGGAGCTACTGGGATTGTCTATGTAAAAGTAGCCATCACTGTTAAATCAGATGAAACAAAGAAAGACATAAATTATAGGGCCCAAACCAATATAGTAAAAATACCTGCATACTGAAACCCTTCACTGAACTTTTATTATGAGACTAGTAAATCACAGCTTTGATCCTCGACACACAATGATCCACTCATGTAGTTTTAAAGATTTTTAAGTGACAATACAGGACTTTGTGGGTGTCAGGGAAGAAAAGGGCCTGAGGGGGGTTTGTGATCCAGCTGCCCTGGTTGCAGGCCTTACAAGCAGAACAAACTTGGCAGGTCATTTACCCTCAGCAAAAAATGACAGACTCAGGCCTAACACAGAAACAGCATCCTCCTGCTGAGGAGGGATTTGAGTCTGTAAGAGAAAAATACATACAACACTTTGCACAGTTCCTGGCAAACCAAGGGCACTTAAGTGGTAAACAGGCAGGGCAGTGGCAAACATAAGAAAGATTTTGCTGGATTTTCCTAGAGGACAGAATTGGCATGAATGGGTTTCAGAGAAAAAAAAAATAAATGCAACATTTCAAATATCATCCTGCGACACTGCAAGTATGCTAGTGCTTTTTGAATGCCACTATTTTAGTCACTACGGACCCTGATTCCAAAGCTGTCACTTCATCCTGATGGTTGGCCCTGGCCTCTCACTCTGCTGCTCCGCGGAGTACATTGCTCAGGACAAGAGGGTAGCAGGAATCCTCAAGGGAGGGAGCAGCCCACAGCAAGACTGTCCGACCCACTAGTTTCCAAACCAAAGGCCCCAGATTGAGGATTCCACGCAAATCCTCATGGATCTCAAAGTCCAAAGTTTCCAGCTCTTTGGTTTAAATGACAGGTCCCATTTCAGAGAATGAACCCAACCACAAATTCAACAACCAGCAGAATATGGAGAGGATCTAATAAACAATGTTACCAAGGTATAACAGAAATGAATCATGTAAATCCTACAATTAAACATTGGGAAATAAATATTATAGCTAACAAAACACTGGCAACTCCACAGTGAGGTCTTCCCCACAGGGAGCTATTCTGTGGACGGCCTGTGATGTGAACTGGCACGGCAAGAAAATGCAGAGCCTGGAAACCATCTAATTAGCACAGGTTCTCCAGGCTCCAGGACCACGATATACTAGGACAAGAGCAACAAAACGTGCAAGTAAAATGGCTCTGCCATAAAAGTGCGAGTTATACTCTGGCCTTTACAACCTGTTTTGAGCTAATAACCCTCCCTCACATGCCAGGTATCATCAAAGGCCCCCAAAACTGAGGGTAATGACCTCATGTAGATACTAACACACAACATCTTCCCCCTAAGGAACATGAACCCCCAAAGCCAGATATACTGAGACACTACAGGCCACACTACATGGATTCTTGGTCATTTTTTATCTGGGCAGCAGCAAAAATCACCCAAATGGGAAAATCCCAAGAAACAAAATGGGGACTGTCCCTATCTAAGATGTGTTTTAAGTCAATAGACTTATGTGCCAAATGGATTCCCAAAGTGATAATTCTCACGGACACTCACAAAGGAACCTTTTTTCCCCATATATCTTTAAAGTTTCCCTAGATTACTCTGAGCAATCAAAGATATCTTGGTCTTACATAGTACAGTCTGAGCAACTATTACTACTTTTCAAATCAACAGAAAATGTTCCCAAAGTAACTCAATTTTGATCAAGTCTATTTAGAGAACTGACTTACACTGGCTTTACTATTTATTGGTATTTCATTTTCATCTGCATTTCTCTGACTACTAGTAAGGCTAAATATTTACTGGCCATTTGTCCTTCTTTGAAATCTTTGTCTAAATTTTCCTTTTGGATTGTCCCTTCTTGCTTATTTGATTAAGTCCTTTAAAAAGTAGGTCCAGCACATGTAGTTCTTCATCTGACTTGTCATAAAGGTTCTTCTCCCAGTTTGCCAGCCTTTAGTAGTCTGCGGTGGACTGACAACTGGTGGTCAACTTGTAATACCCACCTGAACTGAACTAGCATGGTGCTGAGTGTGGAAAGCCCACCTGAGGATTATTGCTGGCAACATAAAAGGCAGACCTGCAGAAGAAGGAATAAGACTGGTGGGAGCTGCTGGGTGCTGTTAGAAGCTGTAAGGAGCTGTTGGGTCTCTTGGAAAAGAGCACGCCATGCTGGCTTTCCTGATGAACTTGGCTATTCTCATCCCAAGGAACTTGGGACCTTGTTGTCACTGAGAATGCCTTCGGCTCACTTTGGGGGAGCTCTGGCCCTCACTTTGAGCATCACTTCCCGGCTCCAGAAGGGAGGATGGTGCATGCTCAGGCTCCTGGAGAAGCTTCCTGTGTTGGCTTTCCTGATGGGAACCTCATCATCAGACAAGCTTGGGACCTCACTGTTGCTGAGGATGCTGTGGTACCTTTCAGGGAAGCTCTGGTCCTTACTATGAGCATTGCTTCCTGGCTCCAGTGCAGATCCCTCGGCCTGCCAGCAAAGATCCTTCATCCCACTGGCACAGACTTCCTAGCTTCCACCACTGACCTTTTGGCCTTCCCACCACAGATTCGTGAAACAGGGCTGCATGAGACATTGTTATGGGCTCTAAGCCTCCAGTTGGACTTGTGGGAGGCATTGTTATGGGCTCTAGGTCTTCAGGAGGACTCATGCAGGACACTGACATGGGATCCAGGTCCTCAGCTGGATTCTTTGATCTTTAGCATGTGAACAAATTTCCTGCACTCTTTTATATATGATTCTTTTGGTGACTATTACAAATCATCTTATAAAATATGTGTCCTGTATCGTATTATTACCCTTGCAAAACCCCAAACTACAACACTAGCCTTGCCTTCAATAATCTGTTTTAAACTATCTTGGGAGGGTGGCAGTTTTATGAATTTTAACACACAGGAATAGGACCATCAGCGAACCACGATACAACACAGCCCCATCATCCACCAGCAGCCTCCTACTGCCCTTGTAGCACTATTCCACCTCAACTCTGAGCAATCAACCACCAGACTGTTCTCTGCTACTATGAATGTTCCTGTGAACGTCATACACAAATGGAATCACATTTCTGGGACTGCCTTCTCTTGTTCAACACTGACAGAATGGGTGCACTACAGTTTATCTACTCATACTATAGTATTTTATTGCTCCCTACAGACAGGAAACCCTAGCCTTAGCCCTTCTAGGCAGCAGAGCAGTAATGAGCAGTGCACCCTGAACCTCTTGCCAGGAACTGAAAGGAAGCAGGGTCACAACTACCAGAGCAAACCTGCCACTGTTTAGAGAAACTCTCCTGAATAGAAACCACACATAATTCATCCCTGTCCATTCCAGGTCTACAAGTGGGAAGAAAATAAGCCTGAATGAACTGTCATGGACACTGCTAACAGGAAGCACCCAAAGATCAAGAATTTAGTCTGTGTTGACTAGGTTTTCAGGAGAGCTGTCAAAATGGGTGTAACTGCTAGACTGTACTCATTTGTGAGAAAACCACACTAGAGCGACACTGCCAAAACGTCAAGACGTGCTCTATAGATGACTCTGCAGTCTCCACCACCAGACAAGAACAGACACACGGCTAATTAAAATAGTAATCTAAAATCAAGTATATTCACCACCAGAAGAGGTCTTACATCTCCACAGTACATCTGCCACCAGACAAAAGCTGCCACTCACAACAAAGTCTCCTGAGGGAAAAACCTCAAACTGCTCCCTCTCTGCAGATCAGCTCCTTCTGCCTCACAGGTGAAGTTTGCTCAGGCTCTCTCATACGTGACACAGAACATTGCCCAAAGGGCAAGTGGTTCATTATTTGGGTATCAAGGGGCTTCTTTATATGGAGAGGAAACCAAAGAGAGGAAAGTAAGGCAACAAGACTCCTGCAGAGCAAGCAAATTAGCTGTTTCCAGTAGAAACCGAGAAGTGAAACGTGTACTTATGCACTTGCTAACCATTAAATGTGAGAGCAAGATTTCCCATAAACAAGAATGACTTCATATAAGTCTTAATAACAAAAAGCTGTGTGATCGCACTGGTAATTCCAGTTGGGATCTCTGTTTCATCTTTATAACCTGGCTGGGAGCTGGGGTGAAGTCTGGGTTTGCATGGTCTGGGCACTGGAGAGTGAGAAGCCAAAAAAGGCCCATTCTGGGGGCACAGGAGACTGAAGCCTGAGGCCCAGGACAGCCCTGGGCCAGGGGCAGGGCCGAGGCTTCCCAGGGCCTTTTCTCGCTCCCTTGTGCTACTTTCCCCACACTTACAGAGGTGCGCACAGAATTCCCAGAATGGTTCTAGCTAAATCTAATGTGGAGAATCCTGGAGAAGTCACCTCAGCACAGTGTGGAAAAGCAATCGAGAATTCTGGCTGCGCCCCTTAAACCCATGTAGTCTTGTTCCCACGGAAGGCGCCTCCCGGCTGCTATGCCCATCCCATCAGCGGAAAAAGGAGTGAGCAGATGTAACAAACAGCATCCTGTCCACCAGGAAAAATCATTCCATCACCCCATCAGCTCCCCCACGGCTACCCAGCTGAGTGCTCTGGAGAGCAGGGATGAGGGAAAGGCATCACCGCAGAGCACCCCTCGCACCAGCATTCAGAGGGTTTTTTCACTCAAACCTGTTCCTTCACCATGCTTTGGCCGCTACTACTTCCTGCCCATTATGATATTAAAAATCTGTCTAGACAATGAATTTGAGGAAATAAAATCCAATTTATTGTACAATGAAGAAACAATGAAAAAGGTTGTGACGATTTTTTATAATAAAACACAGCTCATCCCTAGCAACATAAGTGACTTTCCTATGCAGCAAAATGTGACTATCAATTAAAATTTTGACTTTTCTCATATCTTTGGGATTCTGCCAAAGATATGAGAAAAATTTTATTTTCTTAGTAAAGGAGTCAATAAATAAACAAAAATAAACATCTGATTCAGCTGATTTAAATTATGACTTCAAACACATCTTTCACTTTCAGTTAGGAACAAACCCCAAATTTATTGTAACATTTAAAGAAACTCTAAAAAGACCACTCTAACTCTGTATTTCCAAGATATATTTATGGAATATAGTTAAACCATAAACTTCACTTTGAACATCACCACTGACTTCATTTAAATCTGGGTTAATCATTTAAATGATTAAAATAGCTTCATTAAATCTTCATTGAAACTTGGACAGTTAAGTTGCAAAGGAAAAAAATACAATATTCCACATCAATAAGCCAGTTTACACAGTCTCAATGAAAAGTTTAATGATTATTTTACTGCTCTTCTTTGATTTCTAGAAAGTCTCTTACAAGAATATTTTTAGAAATATCTCCTTGCTGTCTTCTAAAATTGAGCTGATTGTACCACCCAAAAAGGAGAAACCAACATTCACTGTCAAATAAAGCATTTTTCAGTTTCCCTTTTCAAAATACTGAGGGTACCAACAGCCTACAAAAATTACTTTGATGTTTACAAAGATCAAAGCTGCCAGGTTTCTGAATATCAACAGAAGTCACACAGCAAGCTTGGAGGCCGGCCACTTAAGTGATGTTAGGAGCATAAATACAAAAATCTACCCTCGATATTCCATAAGGAAATCATTATATCAAAATAAAGGTATGCATGCTGCTCCCTCACAGAGTGACAAGCTGATTCTTACCAAGTATTCTGCGGAAAGACGGGCTGAAGTAAGGAACCCAGAGTATGATTTAATAAGAAAAAACCCCAAGCACGACAACTTCAGAGTAACCACAAGCCTTTATTCTCCACACATTCACTTAAGGCTGACTGAAAGCATGCCGGCAGGTTAAAAATAATGCATTTATGTAAGCTCGGGCGCACACAGGCACAGACACACACACTCACTCTTGCAAGGTTAAATAGGGAGCTCTGAAAGAATGATTTATTGCCACAAGAAAAGAGCCCCAAAATAGATTGGCAATAAAACTGATTGGTCCCAGTAGGGTTGAGAACTAATGTAAGCAACGTTCTAGACATGAGAGGCATCCGGGAAAGAGCACCAGCATCCAGTGCAAGCTTCCAGCCCTTGACCCCACCTCTATTGAGTTCCACTCACACAACCTAACATCTGTAAAATAGAAAAAAACTTGACTGGTTTATTGCTGTGATGCCTTTTTCTTTGAAATCTGCTTTATCTTTTTAAAGACTGAGCTCTGTGTAAAGGAGAAGACTGAAGTTAAAAATTCCCTAATACTTGCAGAAAATCTCTTAGCTGCCCCTGTACTTTTCAACTCAATCCACTTTAATACTACTGACCTGCCCACTACATGTGAGGTCATAAATGGGTGATGGAGCACGTCACAATGAGCTGGGAACAGCGGTGCACTCCTGTAACCCCAGCACACTGGGAGCCCACCCTCTCATAAGTCAGCAACTCAGGGAGACCCTATTTCATAATAAACAAATAAAAGGGACTGGGATGCAGCTCAGTGTGAAGGTCCTCGGCTCAAGTACCAATACTGCTAAAACAAGTATCAAAATGATCAGTGTTTCTGTACCCCGATCCTAGTGGAGAGTCAAAATAGCACTAACAGGACAGGCCTTAAGCAAGTAAAGCAGAAGGGAATGGCAAGCACTGCTCTGAGGCCAAAAGGGGAACATGAACAAATACGCCAGGCGCGGTGGTACAAGCCTGTAATCCTAGCACTAAGAGGCTGATTCACAAGGGCTGCGAGTTTGAGGGCAGCCTAGGCTTCACACTGAGACCTCATTTCAAAAAATAAAGAAATAAAAACGGAAGATAATGCACAGGCCCCAGAGGATCAGAGAGAACCAGAAGGTTCACAGAAAAAGGGAGAGAGTCCCCAATACCACCTCCAGGACTGGACCCTTCTCTGGGGCGGGCATCCTGTCCCCAGTGTGCAACTTCACATCTTAGTAGAGGACCTGTGCTTACACACTTCCACTAACGGAGAAAGCACACAGCAGCTCACTTTACTTCTCAATGGCTCTAACTGTTTAAAAGTCCTAGTAAGCTTGAGTTCTTCCTCCTCCTTTCACTTGACTGTGGCTGCCAGTTTCCAATCCATGGCCACAAAGATAAAGCTTAATGTAAGAGCAAGGAAAAGGAATAAAACTAAAACAAGACAGCCAAGCGAACAGTTTGAAGACTGAAGAAGGAGAGGCAATCAGTAGAAAGCCTTTGTCTAGGTCACCGCAGCAATCTAAAGGAGCAGGCTCAGAAACACCCTGAGAAAAATGTTCACACCCTCATCCATCCTCCTCAATCAGTAAGAACCTATTTTCCCGTTACTGATTTGGCAGCCACATTCAATCAAAACTGCACAGAAGGCCCCTGCCTGAGCTGCTCTCCCAATGAGAGCCCTGTGGAGGACCTCCTGCTTAGTTTGTCCTCACTGTTCAAAACTCAAGGCCACCAACCTGTCCCTAGGCTCTGCCGGACTTCACCAGCCCAGGTATTACAGTGAAGCTCTAGAGCAGGGATTCAGAATGGCCCAGAGCTGGGAAAAGATGTTCACTTTTTAAAAGATGTTCCAGATTACCCCTGGGATGGACACTGCACCCGATGCCTAGCAAATCAAAAGGCAAGTTTGGCAAGTCATTTTGGAGGGTGAAAGAAAGGATCAAGCTAATGTGCAGCGTTACCTGGTTCTTGCCCAAACCGAGCAGGACCAGAAGCCTGAGGCTTCGCAGACAGGCCTCGGCAAAGCCAAAAGCAAGAACAGTGTAGGGACAGCTCTCTGTGGGTGTCCAGTCCAACCTGGGGTCTTCTGGGATTCTTAGGTGCAAAAGAAGTGATTCTTCAACTCTGTATAATAAAAATGCAAGAAAGTCTGGTCTTGCACCAAAAATTCCATCTCCAAGGTACAAGAGCCTTTCTAACAGAAAGGAACTGAATTCTGCACAGAATCTATTATTCCATGACAGGTGGTAGAGAGAAAAAGAAGACCGGCTAGACTTTAGCTTCAGGGCATGAAGGGAACTTGTCCCAGTTCTGCTATTAAGAGGGAAGGCAAGGCTGCGTCTACTAAGCCAGCCGCGCACTCACTTCCCCCACCAAGGCTCATGTTTTCCTAAAGCCTTGCTTTCTTCAGAGACCTCATGGGTGAGGGAGCACTTGGGGACATATTAACCCCAAGCTGACACTGTAGAGTGGGCGGCTGTCACTGCCAGCCACATTTAATCTGTTCAAATGAGTAGAAAATAACCCCGCCTAGCAAAGATCAAGAAAACAGAGATCATCCTAAACCAGGTATCTACCGGTCCTGCTAACTTCTGCTTCTGACCAAGGCCTCCGGCTGCAATTGCTCCCAGTAACCCGGATTGTCGGAGCTATCTCACAGAAGCCTGACAGCTGATTTGGAAAGCGGCAACAGAGAAACGTGAGCCGGCAGCTCCGCGCGCGCCTCCTGCGCTCCCCCAGCGACACTGGCCGTCCCTCCCCAGACCCTGCACACGCAGGAGACCCTGCACACGCGCGGCGCCCACAGCCCACTCGCCCTACCGCGCGGAGTCTGCATCCTCTGCGGCGGGTGCCCAGCCCCGCCGAGCACTACGCTCCCGGCTGTGGCCCGAGGCCTCCTCCGCCACGGCCTCCCCCCGCTCTGCAGACGCCCGAACACGAGCAGGCTGGGCTGGGCCTGGGGACACGGGGACGCTCGCGCGGGATCTGGGCCGCACGCGAGGAGGCGCCGCAGCCGCCGGGGTCCCAGGGACGCCCCGTCACGCCCCCTGCGTCCCGCACGCCCCCCGCCGGCCGCCCTCGCTCGCCCGCAAGGACGCACGGCGGGCCACCGGGCGCTGCCTCCAGCTCCACGCCACCCACGCATCAAGCCGGGCCACCACGTTCCCAGGTCTCCCTCCTGGGCCGCCCCAGGGACAATGGCTCACCTCGCGTCCGCCCGGCCATCGTCCCCCGCTTCCCGGTAGGCGGGTGTCACGGCCGCCCGGCGCCCCAGAAGTATAGACCGCGACCAGCAAGATGACAGGCGAGGCGACCGAACGAGGAGACCCGGCTGCTGCGGGGACCGAGGGGTCCAGGTACAAATGGCCCGAGACCCGCACCGAATCGGCCCGCTTCCCCGGTTTGTCCGCCTGGCTTCGGGACCGAGACCTCCGCCCACGGCATCCAGCCGCCGCCGCCTCGGCCCTCGGGTGAAGGAGACAAAGGGCCGGCGCCGGGGCCCGCGGGCCGAGGCGGCCGGGAGGGAGGCCGGGGTGCTGCCCGGGTCCGGGTCCCGAGCCTGGCGGCGGCGTGAAACGCGCGAGCGCACGGGGCACTCACCGGATCGGAAGAAGGCCGCGATGTCGGCCAGGTCCTTGGCCGCCTCCTCCGCGCCCTCGCCGGCGCCGCCCCCGCAGCCCGAGCCCGCCGCGCTGGCCACCGCGGCGGGGCCGGAGGACGCGGCGGGGGCGGCGGCGCCGCTGCCGCTGCTCCCGCTCATGGCTGAGGCGGCGCCCGCAGCCGCGCCCGCCTCGGCCCCGCGCCTCTAGCGCCGCCCGCTCCGCGCCGGGCCTGGCGACGCCAAGCGCCCAGCTGCCCGCGCCCGGCGCGGAGACGCAGAGCCCCGGGGCGGCGGCGGCTGCGGGCGGCGGACGGCGGCGGCTCGGCCCGAGGAACGCGCCCACATAGACCAGGACCCGCCCGGGAGCGCGAGCCGGCCGCGGGGCGGGGGCGCGGAGCCACTGCCTCGGAGCGCGGGCAGCGGCGCGGCGGCGGCGGTGGCGGCGAGGGCGAGGGCGGAGGCCGGCAGAGCACTGGGATCTCCAGGATCTCCGGGATCACGGGCGCCGGCGGCAGCCGCGAGCCTCCATCTTGATTTCAAATGGGGAAGGAAGGAGGGGGAGGGGGGAAATCACAGCCGAGGGAACCCGGGTGAAAGGAAAAGGGAGAGCAGGGAAAGGAGAGGAAGGAAAAAGAGGGGCTTCGGGAATTTCCGGCGAGCTTCGTCAGGGGCCCGAGCGTGGGCTCGGCGAGTGGGCGGGGCCGCGCGGGAGGGGCGGGGCGGGGCCGTGCGGGCCGAGCGCCTCCGAGGGCGGGCGAAGTGGCCACGGGAGCGTTCCGCAGCCACGGGCTACTGGAGCGGAGCCGCCGAGAGCCTGGGAGGAGCAGGAAAGCTCCGAGCGACCAGCCGCGGCCCACGCTCCGGGCCCGGGCCTGGGGTGGTGCCCCCTGCCAAGGCTCGCGCGCTGCACTGCGAGCGCTCTCCGAGGAGCGGGGCCGCTGCAGTCCTATTTCTGGCGCCCTCAGGCCCGACGCGTCCTCGGGGCGCTGGCTCCTAGATGGGTTCCATCATCACAGTTGCTGCAGGGGCAGAGAGGTCGTGGAGACAGGTTATCCGGAGCCACAGGGTCCTTGTCTGTAAAAGGAGACCCGGGGAACCCCAGCTGCCCAGGCTTCTCCAGCCTGACCTCGTCCTGGCCCTTGTCCCTTCTCGCACCACCGGAAGGTCCCTAGAAGACGTGGGGCCGGGGAAATCCGAGCAAATGGACTTTTACGGAAGATGCCTGTGGAGCGGTCCTGTACATTACGAAACCCAGGTCGCGGTCGCAAGCGAAGGGAAAGGATGGATGTCAGAGGCGAAAGGCTCAAATGTTGGGAAAAACAGAAACAACTTCATGGTGAAGCCTGCATATATTACACATGTGTACTGGACATGAGCAACTACCCAGTGCACGGTAGCCACCAGGTCTTTCTGTGTTGGAGAAGGATGTCACAGGCAAACGGAGGAGGCTGCAGTGAACAGGTAGCACCGGAATAAAGCTGAAAACTTCGTAGGATCTCATGTTGGCTTAATATCTGTATAAAGATGGATCTATTTTAAAAATCAGTAGTTACGTGTATATATACGGGTAGTACACAAGCTTCCTTGCCCTGTCACCTGAATGGCCCTGGATACCACACTTTTGTAGCAACAACACACCTCTCTTAGGTCTTGTTTTTAATATGTTCTAAAAAAAAAAAAAAAAAAAACAGGGCTCCTTAGGGAAATGGCTAATTCTGGTACAGGAAATGTTTAACGTGAGCCTGGACCATCCTGTTGTGCCTGAAGGTAAGGAAGAGCTTCCCCTCAAAACAAAAACATTTAACAACACAAAGATGGGGAATGTCCGAGGAACACAGGAGCCAACTAAAAAAGCTTCTGGTGGCCAAAGCTAAAACAATCTGAGCAAAAATATACAGCACTATTTGATTATCACCGAAAGTATAAAATAAATATCCATGAATCCACACTGATATGAGTGAATCCTTAAGTAAATAGAAAAGAGAGTAATCTCCGCTGCAGAAGAATTCTGTGCCGATGAAATGGAATAGCAGTTCTTTCTCCCTAAGTGTGGGGTGCACGGAGTAACTTCCTTCCAGAGCATGAAATGGAAAGAAGAGTAATTTAGCCAGGTGGTCAAAGTGAATATCAAAAGCAGTAAGTCCTGTTGGATGAGAATTGCGTTTTACCTCTATGTGTTTCCTCCCAAAACCCAGAATTGTGGTCTAACAGTGAGAAAAGTGTCAGATGAGTTCCAATTGACAGACCCCCTACAAACCACCACTGGACCAGCACTTCCCTAAACATGTTCGTCAGAAATAAGGAAAGTCTGGGAAACTACCCCAGCCAGAAGGATCCTAAAGAAATAAGAAGACTAAATGCAAGAGAGTGTTTTCAATATGGTTCTGGAACCAGAAAAACACATGAGGTAAAAATTCAAGAAAATCTGAGTAAGGTATGTACTTCAGTTGATGAACCAATATTGTTTTCTTGATTATGAAAAATGTACCCTCCGAATAAAAAATTAATAATAAGGGAAACTGGGTATGGGGTATATGGAAATTGTCTAAACAACTTTCCAGTAAATGCCAATCTATTTTAAGATAAAAAGCTTATTTTAATTTTTTTTTAGTTAGATAAGCAAGACCTCAAAAAAATGCAGTAGATCCATATTTCACAGGCCATCAGCTCAGGTGTGCTGACAGTGTTTCCTTTTCTTATTTTTCTCTCAGTTGATTTTTATCTCCAGCTCTCATTCCCTGCTCAAGACAGAAAACTTAGCCTTAGTTCAGGGGGAACTCAGTCTCTGGAGATTATCTTTGCCAATTGAGCACTGTCCCCTGCTGCATTTTTCCCAGGGTGGAGCCCAGCTCCCAGAGGTGTTTGGGGTGCCATGGGGAAACTGTCCCTCAGCCTTGGCTATCAGAAGTTCGTGCTGGCATGTCTGACCTTCCAGTCACTATCCTGCCTGGATTGCAGGTATTACTGAGGCCGCTCACCCCACTGTGGGAACTCTAAGGGTCTCCATAGGCTGTGCCCCTCCCAAGCTACTCACACCGGGGAAAATACTCAGCTGCCTGCTGAGTGCTTAGACCTTTTACTCCACCCACCCCAGAAAATTAGGCCAAGACTTCTGGTCTAGATCCCTCAAGCACAGCCCCATACAGGCTCTCTCAGAGACTAAATGGGAGTTGAATGCTACACATCTCCACCACCCCAAAAGAAAGAATATTTTTTTCTGCAGAACAAAACCTCACTCCAGTTTCCTCTGGATATCTTCAATATCTACTGTTTTGGACATGATCTTTGTGTTCTGCAAGAGTGTCAGCTTTCAATATTCAACAACTTTTCCCTTCCAGTTATCTTCTCTGTCATGGGTTCCAAATTTTTTTTTAAATTCATAAGCTAAGTGATGACCTTTTTCTCTGCATCCCTTCCATAATAACCTCAGCTCTGGACAGTGAACACTGATTCCTTCCCTCTTGCTAAAATAAAATGGTGGCAAAAGGTCAAGAATTAGAAAAAGTCTAAAGTGCCTGGAGGAAAGGGACAGATTGGATGATATCCGGCAGCCACAGAAAGGTTGGCGATACTTGCTGGAAATGACAAGCAGGTAAGGCCAGTTCTGTGGGAGGAATCCTGGTTGGGGAAAGCTCTGAGTGCCGGGAGTTGGCCGGGAGGGGAAGGTGACTGTGGCTGTTGGGGACTGGGCTGGACAGCGAATGATTGGTGTATATTTGGGCAACAAGAGACACAAGAGTTTTGGGATCCCCACTCTGGCCTGTTCTGCCATCTAAGGTAGTCAGGACCAAGAAAGAGATATAAAAGCCTTATGTCTGAGTGTAGGCCACACATGCAAACTCACCCAGACTGCAGTGAGAGAAAGAGGCTGCCCATGGGCCTTTTCTCTTCTGCCATCTGAGCATGTGCAGGGGGTATAAACAAAGTTTCATGACAGCTGCTGTTGATCCTCCCCAACCTTCAAAATGTGGCTCAAATTTCAACCCCTTTCTTGAAGCTCCTACATAACTCAAATTGATCTCTGTCCTCTGGATTTTATGGCACCAGGCATTTTGGCATTTAATCACGTACTGCATGACATTATTCATGTCTTTTTCATGTTTAACATCTTGGCTACAAGAAAAAAAAATCCTTTGTAATCAATATACAGGTACCCACAGGCCTCCTATCTGCCCAGAACCTCTGTAGCCCAACAGAATGAAGTAAAATGCGAGACATCATCTGGGAAAGATATTGCAGGTTGTCTACTCAACATCCTTTCTCTCCTTCCTAATCAGGATCTACGCCTGTTTTTTGAAAACTACATTTCCCAGCTCTAGTGGTCATGTGGCAAGGTATTGGCCAATGAGAGATATAAGTGGAAAAGGTGGGCAGGGATCCCAGGAAAAGGGCAGACTCAGTGAGAACATGCCTTTAGTCCTTTGTCCTCTCTGCTGGAGAACAGATACAGAGATGCTGGAGGTAAAGAGGCCATTGAGTAACTATGAGACAGAGCACTGGGTATGCACTTCTGAGTAAGCAGCCCTCTCAATTTTTGTTACATAAGCACTTGACTTAGTTAACTGGCTATAAGTTAGGTGTTCAATTATGTGCAGCCAAAGCTGCTTCTGCATGATAGTCCAGCTTTTCACACTTTTCTACCCTGAAGAAGGAAGAAAGTGAAAAACCAAAGGAAAGTTATGCCTTTGGGGGTCTAAGAAAGTACCACAAGGCAGCACCACATACAAACATATCTTGCAAGTTGCTGGCTTTTTCTTAGATGTGAACGTGAATTTTTTCCTTCTCACATATTTGTATTTATTGTAATATAAAAATGATGTCTTCGGCTGGCATAGAGTATGTACTTGCCTGTCAATGCAAGACCCTGGGTTCAACACCCAGTGCCACGAAAACGTCTTAACTTTTCTTTTTTAACCAGTGCTGTAGGTAGAAGGGTGTTCCTTACCCAACCATGCACACACACAAACTCACAAAAGATATGTTGATGTTTTAATTCCCAGTAAAATGGAATTAAAATGTAGTTAATGCCTGCTTAAAATGTAATTTAATTTGAATTTAATTTGGAAATAGGGTCCTTGTTGATGTAATTGGTTAAGACTGGGCTCATATTGGATTAATCCGGTATGACCAGTGTCCTTATAAGAGGACAGCCATATAAGGACCGATTCACACCAAGAGAGTGGTCTGTGGAGATGGAATACTGGAACAATGTGTCTGCAAGCCAAGGGACACCAAAGACCGCTGCAAACCATTTAAAGCAAGGAAAGAACAGAGAATTTCCCTACCAATTTCAGAGCAGTATGACCTCACTGATTCTTTGACTTTAAACTGGCTTCCGGATCTCTGAAGCAATAAATGTCTATTGTTTTAAGCTACCCAGTTTATGGCACTTACAGTTAGGGCACCTACAGGAAATTGATACACAAGCTAACCTATCTAGTTCTCAATTTTTGAATCAGATTGTCATTCTAGGAAGATATTATATATTGATCCTGTAGGTAAGATTATTTGGTGCTTACGGTAAAAAGTCCAGACAATGAGGAAAATTGCAGTTTGAGTGGCTATAGGAGTAATAGATATGAACATGAATATGTTGTGAAATGTCTAGGTGATAACTTGACTTCTGGACTGGGGATGTAGCTCAGTCAAAGAGTGTTTGCCTAGCAAGCACAAGACCTTGGGCTCAATCCCCAGAACCTAAAAAAATAACTAAAAAATTAAAAAATCAATAACAACCTCTGGCCAGAATTGAGAACCTATATTAGTCTGTTTTCTGTTATAACAAAATACCTGAGGTTAGCTACTTTGTAAAGAACAAAGGTTTGTTTAGCTCACAGTTTGGGAGGCTAAGTCCAAGATGGGTCCTCCCATCATTTCAGCCTCTGGCAAGAGCCCCCTTGACTCTCACACTGTGGCAGATGGCAGAAGAATGTGTAAGAGAACAAGATCACTTGGGAAGATAGAAAGCTAGGGGACCCAGGGAGGGAAGAATCTTGCTCTTTATGACAGCCCTCTCAGGAGAATTAACCAGGGTCCTGTGAGAAATACATTAGTTTCTTCGAAGGACAGTGACCTAATGGTCATGCACACTCGCCACCCCTCAAGGATTCCACACTACTTTACAGCCTCCCCCACACTGGAGACCGAGCCTCCAATGCATGACCCTTCAGGGGACACACCTAACCACCACAGAATCCTACTGCTCAATTTGAGGAGCATAAAGACTCCTGCACCCTCTACACTGGACTAGTTTAACAAGGACATGAAAGTTAAAAAGTGAGTAGGACACAGGGCTGGGGAGAGAATTTGGGTGCCATACATCATGTAGCCCTGGAGAGGGTGACTTGAAACACTCTTGAGACTCCCCATTTGGATCTGGGCGGGATTAAGGAGCAAGTTGAGGAAGAGGAGCCCACGCCAGGGGGCCAGGACATCTCATTCCACCAGGGCCATGCGAAATCTGCTCCCAAATGACTCGAAATGAACCTGGATTTCCTTGGTTTGGGATGATCACTATGCCAGAAAAGTCCCAGCTGGAGCCAGCCTGCCCTGCTATGAACCCTGGGCATGAGAATTCCAAGAATTGCTGACTGGCCTTCAGTGTCTTGGTAGAGTCTTCTGACCCCCTTTCCACCAGTGGTTTCCCTCGATCACTGAAATACAAATGAACATACAAATCAAGTGAGGGGAGCTGGTAGGAAATGAAAGAATGAATTAGCTTGGATGAGCCTGGAAAGGAACAAGGGATGGAATATCTAGAAGCATTTGAGGTGAGTGAGGGGCACGCGTGCATGCACGCATGCGTACCCGTGCTTTCACCTGCCTGGATTTGGGGTTGGGACTAATGCAGATCTTGGTCTGATAGCAGAGAAACCTCAAAATACAAAGTGGGAAAAACAAAAAAGTAAAAGGTAGATTTGCCTCTGAAATGAGCTCACACTTAGAAGGTGCAAAGTTTTCTAATTGCTAGTATATAAATGAGAGAGGTGTGTAGGAAGAGTGGTATTATCTGTATTTACTACTTGGTTTCAAATTGATCAATGTTCATTGCTTAAAAACTGCTGACTTTCTGTTCTATGCCAATATCTTAAAGAATTCCACACTGACCCCAGGCTCAAAATTTGCAGGATCTGAAATTCTATCTTGTGAGGTTCATTCATCCTGATCCTGCCTAACTATTGGTCTTCAAGATTTGTCTTTAAAGGACAAATACCCCCTGGGAGTGTTAACACCTAAACCTTTACCACTTAATACCTTACACAGAAGATTAGTGGATTAGCTGAGCGCTGGCTCAAGGTAATGCAGGATAAAAAAGGGAAGAGAATGATGGAAAACACGCATTCAGAAAGCACCTACTTTGCTTTTGGGTAGAGCAGTGCTTACTCCTATCCAGAGCAGAATCTGAGAAAAGCCTACCTTTTTTCATTTTTAAGAGTGGTGAGGATTTTTATATTTAAGATTACTAATTGCTCACTGAAACTTCAGGCCTCCCACTATACACAGGAAGCCACATAAAAGAGTTGTGTCCAGTGTGAGTCTGTTCCAGGAGTCTTGATTGCTTTGTACAGTATACATTTATTGAGCTCCTACTATGTGGCAAGAACTCTTTAAGCACTCAGGTCACAAAAGTGAACAAAGCAAGCCCACATTTGTTCCTTGTGGCTCACTGTCTAGTAGGGATGGGATTGTGTGATGGGCAATAAATAAGTAAAATGCATCTTGGCCAAATGATAAGTGCAACAGAGAAGAACAAGAAAAGGGGAGGAGAACTCTGGGGAACGGGGCAATAAGCAATTTTAGATGTGATGTTTGAGCAAAGAGGAGAAAGAAGTAAGATTATGCAATGAGTGTATCTGGGGAAAGGGGACTGGAAAGAATAGAAACAGCAAGTACAAATGTCCTGAGGCAGGAGCAAGCCATGCTATTTAGAGAACATAGAGACATGTATGGTGGTTGAGTGTTGAGGAGAAATAGATATAGTCAGTGGGGCACAGGAACTATATTCCTGAGGAGAGAGTGCTCCAAAGGAGTCATTCTAAAGGGGACAGCAGAGGTGGCACACCTACAACACAGTCTTAACTGGAACCCAAAGGGTGTGTGGAGCCTTAATCCTTTCTGTGTAATTCTAAAATCCCAAAGTTCTGGAAAAATTTCTGGGGTTTTTTTAAATAACAAACTGGGAATAAAACCTTACTTATATGAAGCTGTGTATACTTCATCCCATTTAGGTTCAGTCATAGCATGTTTGCAGCAAGATCAAAGAGTGTGATTGTGGGATGCTGCTGGGAAAATTCAATGTCTCAGTAATCAGTGTTACCATTATGGTTTATGTCTCGATGTCCCCCCACTCAAAGCCTCAAGTGCTCATAGATAGGTTTTGGGGGAAATACTTGGATTATGGTGACATTAGAGCTACTTGTAGTTAGAGGTGGGGTCTGGTCAGGAGAGACAGGACTCTGTGGGCATGACTTAGAAGACTATACAGTAAATCTCGACTTGTATACAAGTTCTGTCCAGGAAAACGTTTGTAACTCAGATTCATTGATAAGTCCAACAAAGTGAGTTTTGGACACCTTTGACACAAATATACAATGTGAAGCATTAAAAAAACAAACAAACATACACAGATACTGTAGATAAACTATTTTTACTTTTACAGTTACTTTAGAATGGTCATACAATACAGAACAGTATTTTCACTTTTGTTTCCATGGTTATTGCTCTGCACTTCCTAGCAGTCCCCTTCACAACACCACTGCTTTTCTCTTGCTTCTGGACATCCTGGACTCTAGCTGAACACTGCACTGCTGCGCACTATCACACTGCACAGGAAGCACACAAAAGCACAACCATGACAATATCTGGCAGACACTACTGTGAGCCCCTTGTGCGATTGGCTCACATGTATGAATGTTTCTAATGTGAGGTCTGTTCCTGTCTGTGAAAGTTCACACCTTGAATGCTCATAAGTCAGGGACTTACTGTATTTCCTTTCCCAGCTCCGGCCTTGACTCTGCTTCCTGTCTGTCATGCTATGAGCGCCTCTCCTCCGCCAGGCTCCTCTGCCAGGCCACCCTGCCTCAGAGCCAGCAGACTATGGACTGAAACTTCTCCAAACAAGGAGCTAAAATAAAGCTTTCCTCCTTCAAGTTGTGGATATCAGGTATTTTGTCCTAGTAACAAGAAAATTGACCAAGACAGTATATGTGTGTGTGTGTGTGTGTGTGTGTATACATATATACATATATATACACACACACACATATATATACTTTAATGAACTTAAGAAAGTTTCAGCATTATGAAGTCCATACAGCTTCTAAGGTTTCATACAGGAGATTATGCACATAAAAGAGTTGTTACGACTTATATCTGGTTTCCCTCAAAGCTTTACGCAGTCATAGGTGGAGCTTCTCGGAGGTGACGAGATCTACAGCATGTGATGCTGGGATTAAAGATGTGATGGCAGAATTAGAGGTGCCCACCCTTGGGTGGGAGTGCTGCCCTCCCTGAGGGCAGGTAATCTGGGTAGAATATAAGGGGCAGAAAGAGGGCTGCTGCTGTCACATGTTCCTGTAGTGCTTTGCTGTTTGCTGCCCTCCTCCAGCCCTGCTTTACCTGGCCTGTTTCTCCTCTGCCACCCCGCCCTGCCCTGGAACCAGCCAATGATGGACTAAAACCTCTACAAACTGTGAGCCAAAATCAACCTTTCCTCCCTTCACTTTGTCAGGTATTTTGTCTCAGCAATGGGGAAAGTGAGCCAGACAAGTGTATGAAAATGTCAGATCAGTACCGGAAAAGATGCTCAGTGGTGTTCACCAGAGAAATGCAGACCAGACTGCAATGAGATGGTCTCATTCATGCTCGCTAGCATGGCAAAAATAAAGACAGGTACTAACAAGTGGCAGGAGGTAGGGAACGTGGAACTCTCATTCATCACCAGAGAGAACAGAAAGCAGAAAAGCCATATTAGACAACAGTTTGGAAGTTCTTCAAAAAGTTAAACATAGAGTGATTGTGCGAGCCAGCTTTCCCACTCCCAGGACATGTCCAAAAGAAATGGAAACACATTTATTCCGGCAAACCTCTATGCAAATGTTCATAGCAGCATTGTCTGTAATAACCAAACAAATGGTGTTTGTTACGGTTGATACATTGTGTCAACTTGGGGAGTCTGGAGGTTTGGCTGAGTAACTCAGCAGTTGTAAATCTTGGGGTGAAAAGGACATGCCCTTACCCTTCTGGGATGTTTTTTATTATGTTAATTTGGGAAGTTTAAAAGGTTAACTATGTGATTCAGCAGGAAGCCAGGGTGCTTACTTTGTATACATCCTGAGCCTGTGGAAGAGGAGGGCATGGAGACTGTGTGAGAGCTACACGTCCCCTGGGTGAAGACAAGCTGTTTACAAGGTAGAGGGGAGAAAGAGGCTGCTTGCAGCCATTCGTCCCTTTTGCTCTGCTTGTTTTGCTGTGCTCTGCTGCCATGAACAGTTTGCCCTCTGCCATGTGCCACTCTGCCTCTGAACCAGGCAAGTATGAACTGAAACCTCCACAAACTATAAGCTAAATAAACCTTTCCTTCCTTCAGTTTGATTGTTGGGTATTTTGTCTCAGCAACAATGGATAAGTAACCAAGACAAAATTTGGTACTGGGAGTGGGGCCGTTGCTGTTACTGTACCTGACCATGTGATTCAAGAGCCTTTGGAAATGACTTGTGGGAAGAGTTTGGAAAGGTTCAGAGATGTTGCCTGAAAGGGATGCGCTAGAACACCTTCGGCTGTTCTGTATGGGAGATTGTAGTCAGAGTTCAAAAGACCAAAAGGCCAATAAAAATCGTGCCTGTAAAGACCGGGTTTGGAAGGTTTCTGTTGCAAAGGACTTCAATGGTTGTTGGACTCCAGATGATGTATTGTTATGGCTTGGCAGAAAGTTTGTCTTCGTTTTGCTCGTGTCCAGAGACTTTGCCTAAGACTGAGATTAAGGGCGACAACAAACTGATTAATCTGGCAAAAGAAATTTCAAGGCAGTCAAATGTTGGGGAAGTGACATGGCTATTGTTGGGGGCTTTTAGCCAGATATATGTCGAGAATGGAGAGCAAAGAACCCAGCAGAATGATTTAAAATGTAAATTTGGCCAGAAAGGAAGCTTCAGGAAAGCTGTGGACTGCAAAGATAAGGCTGAGGAGATCTCTATTGCTATGAAGGAACAAGAAAATAAAAAAGATGGCCTGAGGGCATCACAAGCAGCTAGTCTCCACCCTTTGCAGCCTCAGAACTGCAAAGGTGAAAGACCGTGCCTTGAGAAGAATACCAGAGAGAGCCATGTTCCAGAATGGTGGCTGCCGCACCAGGTTCCAGAATGGGGGCAGCATAGAGAATTTGCTCCTCAGAATTGGATTCAATGTGCCCAGCGATCCAGGCACTCGACCCCTATGGCCAAGAGAGAGAAAAGTTTGGCTACTGCTCCAAGTGGCAGCAGAGCTTGGCATCATCCACGTGGCCCTGGCTTTAGATACAAGTAAAATGCAAGAGTTCTGAGGTTAAAGAGGCTTCCACCCAGATTTCAGAAGGCCTGGGAGTATAGGCAGTGTGCCCCTGAGAGGACAATATGTAAAGCTGTGAGTGTAAAGCAAAAGGTGCCCTGCAGACCTCAGAAGTTTAGAAAAGCCAGGAACGTGGATCATCTGATAAAAGCTGCAAGGAGGGAGCAAAGCAAGCCTAAGAGAAAAGCTATGAGAGCTGTAACCACCAGAAGCCCTTTAGAGCTCACAGTGTACCACAAGTTGCTTCAGATGCTGGATGTGAAATTACAAGACACAATGTTAGCCCTGCTGGATTTTGGACTTGCTTTAGTCCCAATACTCTATATTACCCTATTTGTACCTTTGGAAATGGTAATGTTTATTTTGTGCCTTAAAATATTTAAAGTGTTTAATTTTCATTTGTACGGGGGCAAAATGTTGTGGTTCTAATGTAATACAATGGCTTTGTATCTAGAAAATGGTTTAAGGAAATGTATATGATTGGCAAGTTGACAAGGGGTGGAATGTTATGGCTGATACATTGTGTCAACTTGGGGAGTCTGGAGGTTTGGCTGAGTAACTCAGCAGTTGTAAATCTTGGGGTGAAAAGGACATGCCCTTACCCTTCTGGGATGTTTATTATGTTAATTTGGGAAGTTTAAAAGGTTAACTATGTGATTCAGCAGGAAGCCAGGGTGCTTACTTTGTATATATCCTGAGCCTGTGGAAGAGGAGGGCATGGAGACTGTGTGAGAGCTACATGTCCCTTGGGTGAAGACAAGCAGTTTACAAGGTAGAGGAGAAAAAGAAGCTGCTTGTAGCCATTCGTCCCTTTTGCTCTGCTTGTTTTGCTGTGCTCTGCTGCCATAAATAGTTTGCCCTCTGCCATGTTTCACTCTGCCTCTGAACCAGGCAAGTGTGGACTGAAACCTCCTCAAACTATAAGCTAAATAAACCTTTCCTTCCTTTAGTTTGGGTGTTGAGTATTTTATCTCAGCAACAACAGATAAGTAACCAAGACAGTGTTCTAGTTACTTTTCTCATTGCTGAGGCTCAAATACCCAACCCAAAGCATAAATACTAGTAAACATTTAGGAGAGTTTCATTAAAAAGTCGCTGGATCTGTCTGTCACTGCAAAGAAGGAGAGGTTTATTTGGTTCATGGTTCACACAGGTTCCAATCTGTAGTTGGCTGGCTCCAAGGCAGGGTAGCATGGCAGCCAAGAGATAGCAAAAGCGACCAGACAGGCCTCTTTCTAGGCTTTATACTGTATCTAGACTACCAGGACTAGGGTGGTGCGAAAACGATCAGTAAACTGACTTCATGATCACCCGCCCTTAGTCCTAGCTTAGTCCTAGTGTATGAATCAGTCATACACTCTTGCTTCAGCCACTTCGGAAAAAGCCTCACCTATGACTGCATGAGGCATTGAAGAACATCTAGACATAAATCTTAACAAATGGAAACAACCAAATGTCCTTCACCTGAGTGGTGTATAATGAAAATGTTGTCTACCCATATAATGAAATACTATGCAGTCATAAAAAGGAATGAAGTCCTGATACACACTACATCATAGATAAGACATGGAAAACTTTGCTAAGTGAAAGAAGCCAGACACAAAAGGACAAATGCAGAATGACTGATTGGTTATTTATATGAAACATTCAGAATAGATACATCCATAGAGATAAAAAGTAGATTCTACTTGTCAAGGGGTAGGAAGGGAGGGGAGAGGACTAATTTGTAATATACAGGCTTTTCTGAGAGGGGACAAAAATATTCTAAACTTAGTTGTGGTTAGGTTTGTACACTGTGTGACTATACTAAAAAGAATTAAATTGTCCAGTGTTAATGAATGCATTTTATGGTATGTGAATTATGTCTTAATAAAGCCGCGTAAACATACATAAATAAAAATACAATCCATAGATTACAGCTGTGGTTAATTCAAAGCAAGGTACTGGAATGTTAGGGTATCTCAGGAAATTCTCTTGATAAAAAGATCAAATTGGCCAGAAGTGGAATGCTGAAATAGTACAAGCCCTCATTCAAGATTCCTCTCTGGGCAAAGGATACCAACATCCATGAGCTTTGGAAATCTGACTGTGAACCTCATCGAGCTCAGTCACAGGCCTTTGAGCCAGCTGGGAATTCCCCACAGCAGGTGCCATTCTGGACCAGCTGTCCAGCTGTAATGCATATCCCATAGCCAACAAAGGTACAGTATAGGGATCTCTTACCACTTTCCTAAGGGAGGGGCATGTGACAGTTATTTCCACTGAGTTCTGCAGTTTTATGTAGGGTGTGTGGCTGTTGGTGACATTCACTGTTCAGTAGTGCCAAAAATGTTGTCAAATGTCAGAAGATTGTAACAAAACAGGAAGAGTGGAAATTCCTAGAGAGACATTATGGAATATGAGGCAGATGAACAGTGACAGCCCATAGCTTGTGAGGGAAGAAGCCAGGAGAAGGAAGACCCTGATTTCTCTCCCTTTCTGTTCTGCACCCAACTGGGAGCCAGACAGCAATGGAGCCTGTGGATAAGTCCACCCAGGCCAGCCTGCTGAGCACAGAGCAAGAAGAGGAAAGCAGAGGGTGGATCTGCAGACCAAAGGAGCGCACCCAGAGCAGTCATGCCATGATCCAGCCTTTGGGGGTCATAAATCAGTCAACAGACACTCAGCACCTCTGTGAGTGTGACGCTGTGCATGGAGCTCTAAGTGAGCAGACCTAGTTGGGAAGATGAGAGCCAGTCACTTGACAAGACAATTATGATTACAAACCAGAATATGTGTTTAAATAAGTAGATGACACAATAAGGGCTAAAGGAATTCAGAGGATGGAGAAACCCCTTTTGCAGTGGAGGTAATGAGGGCCTAGATCAGAATTTCATTTGCTTTTGGTCAAAGGCCAGGACTCACAATGCGTGATAAGTACACTGTGATTTTTAAATAAACTATGGAGACAAAACTGTCCACGTGGGATAAAAGGAAACAACTTCTGAGCATAAATACTAGTAAACATTTAGGGAGAGTTTCATTAAAAAGGCATTGGATCTGTCTATCACTGCATCATTTTAACCAATGCACCCCTGAAACAAATTCCTCCCTCGTGCAAGATAGGGAAGGACTTTGACTGTCTTGAGGAAGTAGCATCGCAAAGTCCTTAAGGGCACGACTTTGGCAATCCAGTGCCTGACTTTGAATGCAGGCTCTGCCATTTCCCTAGATGTGTGACCTTGGGCATGTACTTCATTTCTTTGTGCCTCGGTTTCCTCATCTGTAAATTGAAGGTTAAAGATAGTGTCAACTGGATACTACTGTTGTGAGGATTTTAGAAAGCTCACACATAAGGACTTACAATGTATTAACACTTTCCGGATGTCATTATGGACTATTATTATTATTATTTATTTTGAATGAACTACTCAAATACATTTTAGCAAACTTCTACTATGGTTTCTGTTATGGTTTATATACAGATGCTCCCCCAAAGCTCCACATATTCATTGGCAATGTTTTCTGTTGTTATTGTTTTGAGACAGGGTCTCTTTATGCAGTTTGGGTTGGCTTTAAACTCACTACGTAGCCCATGCTGATCTTGAACTCATGGCAATCCTACTGCTTCAGCCTCCCACATGCACCACCATACCTGGCTGGCAAGGCTTTTGGAAGGTGACTGGACTATGGGGGTTCATAACTGGTTCAGTCCAGAAAAGGTGGATCACTGGGCGTGGCCTAGACAGCTCTTTCTCCCTCCTCAGCTCCTCCCTTCACTCCCTGCTTCCTGCCACCAGGCCCTGGGCAACTGTTCCCTCACCAGATCCCTCTGCCCTGCCCTCTTCTAGAGCCAGCCAACTATGGACTGAGACCTCTGCAGACTGTGAGCCAAAATCAGCCTCTCCTCCTTTAAGTTGTGTCAGTTAGGTATTGTGTCCTAGCAATGAGAAAGTGACTGAGTTTCCAGAAGAGAGCGGAATGTAAGGTTCTATAGTGAGGGGGACCCACAGGTCAGGTTAAAACAAAAAACAAGGCTGGGGATGGTGGTATGTGCCTGTAACTTGAGCACTCAGGAGACTGAGACAGGGAGACTGAGTTTCAAGCTAGCCTGGGTGCATAGTAAGAGTATGTCTTCAAAAAACAAAAAAAAAAGAAGAAGCATGATAAAGGCAGAGCAGTCATGAGGGGGAAGTCGTGAGTTCAGGGGCTGTACCAGCCAATCCTGGAAGAGACAAATGGGGCAACTTTGTGGTGGGTCTTGACTTCAAAACTCCAACAAGTGATGGGGAGACACTACCTGTGATATGAGCAGTGAAGCAACATGATAAAGATGCAGAGTTGGGGTGGGCAACATGGACTAAAAAAAGAGACCAGTGACGGGACAAACTTAAGTAGCCATTTCAGTGCTCCAGAGCAGGGTTTCCTACCAGCGTGCCCAGACTGGGTTTACAACTGAGCCAGCTTCTCGGATCCTCGCATCCACCAGCATAGCCCCATGGGGCTGGGCTGGTGAGAAAGAGATATTTGCCTCCAGCCTTGATAAGGCCAGCAAATAAGTAACATTATTTTCTACGTGTGCAATGACAGGAACAAGGCTGTGGAGCATTAGCCTGGTTACAAAGGCTTTATTAGTTCTGTGGCAGAAGCAATGGTTAGAAACAAAGGCATGATAGGGCCAGTGCTTCACGTTCCGCACAGAAAGAAAAAACAGGCATCTGCACGGTCATCCAATGGCTGGAAGAACAGTTTTCAAACTCAGAAATACCAGGAGGAAAAACAGGGGTGACAGCCAGGAACCTATGCACAGAAAGGAGTCCCCAAATAGAGTAGGCTAAGGCAATTTTCAGCATTCAGGAAGAGTCCCTAACACTTGCTGGTGGCCTAGGACACTATGGGCAGGTCAGATGTGCCCAAAAATCACTTCTCTTTGGCTATGAACAATGTTCCTCACTCAGGTTGGAATATCCTTCACATAATAGCCAGCAGCCAACATCTGACCATGTGGGAGGAGAGGGCACCTCTACTTCCTTCCATCCTGTTCTGAGAAACAAAGATTCTTTCCCAAGGAGAGACTTGGGCAGAGGCCTCCCACTGTCCAGGGAAGCTCTAGCAATGTTCTCACTTCCCTATGCAGCTCTTCATTAATGTGGAGGTGCAGGGAAAGAAGCTGACATCTATTCCCTGAAGTGCATCATTGAGATTTTTCCAACATGGTAGACTGGCCTTGGAAGCCATTTAAAAGCAATAGACTTTTATTCATTCACTTCCCCCCATCCCATTCCCCACCTTGGTGCCATTTTCTCAAGTGCCTGTTGTCTCTTACTTTCCTGACTCTTCCACTCCCTGGCGTTATCTAGTTGGCAACTCCTCCTCTTTATCTTTTTCTAAGGCGTGCTAAGGTGAAAGGGAGCAAAGGTCACACATTGCTGGATGTGCTCAAATTAGAAACTGGTCCAGACAGTGCATGTCCAGATTATATTACCCTGGAACCCTAGAGAAATAATGAAGACTTCATACTATGCATATTATTGAGATTCATCTCATTTGAAGATGCTGGCCTTATGGTACTTACTTTCCCTTTAATAAATAAAAAACGATGCGCTCCCTCTTTTAGATTTGGTAGTATGAAAGTTTGTCTCTGCTGACAGATGGTCTCGCTTCCTTTCCTGAGCTAATGCAAACTATATAACTCACGGTGTTTCTTTTTATACCTTGGAAGTCAAGATGTTCAGAATTAAGAGATGGGCTTGTTTGCATCCGTTTTACAATTAGAAAACCTCCCCTTTGTTGTGTGGCTTTCACTCTTTTATTTTTATATTAAAATTTTGTTTTTACTTCTCTGTTTATCCTAAGTTTCCTTGAGTTCTTTTCTGAAAGGGTTCAGGATGGATGGGTGGATGGGTGGATGGATAAGTGAATGGATGGATGGATTGCTGGGTAGGTGGTTAAATGATGTGTAGACAGATGGCTAGACAGACACACCAGCTGGACTCAGTTGTGAACAAGGGAAGGAAGAGTCAGGAATAGATCCTTTCCTTCTTGATCTTCCTTTATGCCATGGACCCGCCTTATCTTTCCAGGACCTTGTTGTTTCCATTTTTCAAAAATAAAACAATGAGAGTCTGTGTAGTGTATTAACCAACAATATGGCCTTGGAATTAGAGTCAGGTGCAAATTCCATCTTAGCTACAGTGTCTGTGTACATATAGGAAGCTTATCTGCATCCAAGTTTCCTCATTTGTAAAATGAAGGTAACAGCATTTCCTACACCATACAGTTGTTCTGAGGTTCAGTTAGATAATACATGTAAATAGTTGAATATGGCCCGCCTAGCACATAGCAAAGGTTCAGCAGTTACTCAGTCATGAAGCTCCCCGTCCACCTTCTCCGATGCTGCCCTTTCCAGGTGTAGTTATCTTAGGTTTGGACTATTGCAATAGCCTTCTGGTTTGCTTAGAGTTAAGAATCTCTTACCTGAAAGGCATTACCTATTCTTAACACCCTTATCTTATAGATATTAAACAGAAAGCATAGCCAATAGAAATGTCACATATATGGTGACAGTCCCGTGGTGTGGTGTCAGCAACCTAGGCTCTTACTCAGGTCTGGGTATAACTTGTAAACCACTGGGCACCTTAAATTCTTAATAAGCCACCTGGGAAGGAAACTCCAGCTGGGAACTGCTAGGGTATTTCTGACAAACAGCAGGGTGGCCTGCTGGTAAGGTCTAACCAAGGAACCTCTGGTACCAAGATTCATCTGCATGGGACAGGGCTCCAGGTATGATGATCTTGTGGGCAGAGTAAAGCTAGTCAGAGAGCTAAGATTAGAAGAAGAGAATGAATGAGCTTCAGCCAACTCCCACATGCAAATCTGGATCTCAAGGAGAGACATGACTGCAGGGAAAACTAAAGGAATTGATTCCAAATCTGTTACACATTAGGTTCAAGCAATATGTGAATGTAAAATCCCTCCATGTAAAAGGAGGGCAAGCATATATGTAAACTCAGCGTGCTGGGAGGCCAAGGCACAGGGATTGCAAGTTGGAGCCCAGCATGGGAAACTTAGCAAATTAGTAAGCCTCTATCTTAAAAAATAGAAAGTGTTGGGAGCTTTCCTCACAGATCCAGAGAAAGCAATCCAAAAATTCATGTGGAACCAGAAGAGACTCTGAACAGAAAAAGCAAGTCTGGGTTACAGCAAAACAGCTGGCATCACAATCCCAGATTTGATGCTATATTACAAAGCTACAGTAATAAAAACAGCATGGTACTGGAACAGAAACAGGAATATGGATCAGTGGAACAGAATAGAGGAAGCAGAAACAACCCCAGGCACATACAGCTATTTATCTTTGACAAAGGAGCCAAAAACATACAGTGAAGGAAAGATAGCCTTTTTAATGAATGGTGCTGGGAAAATTGATATCCACATGCAGAGGCGGGAGTCTAGGTTCATATATCTCACTATATACTGAACTAAAATAAAAATGGATCAAAGATCTAACATGTTAAAACAGGCATGTTTTAACTTACTCTGATGGAAGATAAAATAGGTAAAACTCTTGAGGACATTGGCATAGGCAAGGACATTCTGAACAGAACCCCAATGGTACAAGAACAATACTCAGAATCAACAAATGGGATCATATCAAATTTAAAAGCTTCTTTGTGAACATCAAAGGAAACAACCAACAGAGTGAAGGGACAACCTACAGAATGGGAAAAAAATTTTGGTAGGTGATAGAAACCGAGACCCCACACGGAGCCAGACCAGACCTTCTGACACGAGGGAAGTCTTTATCGGGGGAGGGACAGAGCAGCAGGCTACCTAGCGGACGAAGGTAGCCCTGAGCTGAGGAAAGCGAGGGCCTTTAAGCTCTTTTTTCTGGTGGGGATGGGGAGGGGTGAGAAGATGTCCCTGGGCCAGAGCAGGCCAAGCCCCAAGCGGCAGGGAGAGCGTCCAGGCCAGAAGCCTGAACGGCAGGAGTTGCCCATGTCAGAACGACCCGAGCAGGTGAACTGCCAGAGTGAATGAGGGCGGGGATAGCTTTTGCGGTCCAAGGGAACTGAAGTGGAACAGGTAAGGGAATGAGAGAAATATTGAGAGCTAAAGTTTTCCCATGAGGGGAGTGAGGCTGGCTGCCTTGTGACTTATCAGTAGGTGTTCCTCAGACAAAGGATATAAAGAACTCAGAAAAAATTAGACCACCCACACTAAAAGACCCAACCAAATGTTGAGCAACCAAAGTAAGTAGACACTTCTCTGAAGAAGTACAGATGGCCAAAAAATACATGAAAAAAAGTTCAACAGCCACTGGAGATATGCAAATTAATATAGAGGTACCATCTTACCCCAGAAATAATAGCTATCATCAAAAAATCTAATAATAACAAATGGTGTCAAAGTTGTACAGAAAAAGGAAAACTTGGTTGGTGGGAACATAAACTAGTATACCACTGTGGAAATCAGTGTGGGGAGTCCTCAAAAATCAAAAACTGGAAATTTCATTTCACCCAGCTATTCACCTTCTAAGACTCTTCCCCCCAAATTATTCTTATGTTACAGTGATGTGTGCATACCCATGTTTATAACAGCACCATTTATGACAGTTAAATCTTGGAAGTGGCTTATATGCCCAGCAACAGATGAATAAATAAAGAAAATGTAGTTTTTATACACAATGGAGTACTGCTCTGCCATAAGGAAGGGTAAACTTGAGACATTTGTAGGAAAATATATGTGCCTTGAGACCATAATGTTAAGTGAAATAAATCAGACACACGAGTGTACACACATATGGTTTCTCTTACATGAGAAGCCCAAATATAAGGAAAGAGTAAGGTGAGGGATGGATAATAGGAAGTAGAGAGATCTTTTCCAAATGGGAAGGGGAACAAGAGATCGAGACACTGGGGAGAGGTGAGCTGGGAAAGGGACCAGAGAGAATTCAGATGTTCATTGAGCATGGACCAATGCCCCATGATAAATGTCATCTTTATATACTGCAAACATGTAGTACTAACAAAATATTAATTTAAATTTTAAGAAAGCTTGGGGGATGTTATCCAATGCGAAGGCCTTGGGTTCAATCAGTGCACCCCAAAAAGTTGGGGGGAAGGTGGTCATCTGTCCTCAGTCTCTCTCTTTTTGAGACAGAGTCTGTCGTGTAGTCCAAGGTCTTCTTGAACTCACTACGTGGCCCAGGCTGGCCTTGAACTCACCACAATCCTCCTGCCTCGGCCTCCTAAGAGCTGGGATGACAGGTGTATGCCACCATACCCAGCTGTCCTCAGTCTCTTGTAACCTGCACCTGGCACTGGTCTCCTGGGGGTGGGGTTGGTTGCTCCAGGGGTGGAGCTTCAGGAGGGATGTGGTCGTGGGGGTGGAACTTCTGCACTGTATTAGTGAGTAATTCAGCTGTGGAAGTTGGTGTTCACAACTGTGTTGTCATTGGCTTTGCAGATGCCAAGGGCCAGGGAAACCTGGGGAGAATCACCTGGGGTTAGAATGGAAGACATTTGCCCTTCATGGGTGGGCCATTCCTCTGGACTTTATCCACCTTCAGGTCTGCCCTGACCACTCCTCCTCTAGCCATGAACCAAGTCAGTTTCCCAAAGGACAGGTTGGATTGTGCTACTCCCTTTCCAAAACTTTCATCTGCTTCCTGTCCTTCAGGTTGACATTCAGATTCCTTAGTGTAGCAGTAAACAGCCACCTGATTAATATGTAATACCTTAGACTCTCGCAAAGCCTTTATTTTACTTAATTTAGTTTTCCTAGTGCTGGGAACTGAACCTAGGGCCTGTGCATGCCACACAAGTGCTCTACCACAGAGCTACATCACTAAGCTGGAACCTGCGTGTGTGTGTGAGTTTCTGGGGCTTGGACCTAGGACCCATTGCACTGAGATACCTCCACAGCCACCCTCTAAAATTTGAGACCATGAATCACCAAGTCACTAAGTTACCCAGGCTGGGCTCAAATTTGAGATCCTCCTGCCTCAGCCTCCTGCCTCAGAGCACTGGGATTATAGGCGTGCTCCACCATATCTGGTTCCTGGGGCCTTCATTTTAAAGGGAATTTCTGGAGCCTGATGGTAGCAGAAGTTCTGAGAGTGCCCCTGGGGTGCTGCTGGAGTTCCGGAGTGCTGTAGATGCCTTCGAAAGATTCTCTCTTAGTGCTTGTTATCCTGAACAAACAGTTGGCCAAAGGTCGTGAAGCTTTGCATTTACTAAAGGTAGGAAAGAGCTTACTGTGGCCACAGGGTTAATGGTGGATGTCTTTTGTATCCCCTTCTCATGTCAGTCTGGGCTGACCTGTCAAATCCCTGCTTGATTTCACACCAGAATTGATGATAGCTTTTCTGATTGGTCCCAGGTACAGGGCTTAGGAACAGTCTTCTGCGAATGGGTGCTGGATCTCTATGATTGACAGGTCATGCCTACTCACCCAGCTGGCTGGCCATCCCCTAATCTGCCTCACCAGGGGCCCACAGGCCCAAACGCAGTCACTTTTGCACACAGGGTAGTGAGGTAGAGCCAAGGAGCCGTGCATGTCCCACTGCCCACCATAGGGCCCTCCCCTCCAACTCCACACTAACTTTTCCCAGTGCTTTACTCAGAATCATTTTCCCTTATAATTAAGAAGGTGTTTAAGGGGCTGTCTTTCTCACCAGCTTTTTTTTCCCTATCTTTTTGAGACAGAGGCTCTCAAAGCAGTTCAGCTGGCCTCACACTCCCTTCAGTCCTCCTGCTTCAGCCTCCCAAGTGCGGGGATTATAGGTATGCACCACTGTACCTGGCTCCCACCAGCTCTTGAGACTGGGGGCGGCCTGTTTGTTTTTCATATTCTCGACTATATTAGGTATACTGCTTTGCAACCTTAGTGGATGTTAATAAATACCTGTTGAAATTATGAACTGCGAAATCTAATTTTCATCACTCAGTTTTGAGTAGGAATGTTGGTCAGTGTATTTCCTCCCACAAAGGAATGGAAACCTTTTCAATTACTTTCCTCCAGTTCTGCAGCAGAATGCTTTAAGGCAGTTTCTCACATTAGCAGGTAATGAAGAGGTTTGAGGAGATGCTGAGGCCCTTTCCAGAGCTTGGGAACCACACCAGCATTCATGAATACTGCTGTGGGCCATGTTCCTTTCCTGATCTTCCTCTCTGAAAAGACAAAGCGCAAAGCCAAGCCTACCCAACCAGGACTTTGCAGTGGCCAGTTTTAACCTGGCTGAACCACTCTGCCTTGCTAAGTATGTCTCTTTTCCTGGCCCCTGATTACGGACTCCAAACCAGCAGCCAAAAATATAGCATGTGGGAAAGTCAAAGAAGAGAACAAAAACAACACTTCAGTCTCTGAAGGGAAAAAGCCTTTTGATGTTTTCTTTCTCTCTGTTAAAGGCCAAGACATATCAGGCATTGGCTCAATTGATTAAGAGATACTTATGAGCTCTATGTGCCAGGCCCTGTGCTGCTAATAGTTTCATGCTGTGGCTCATGATATCCATTTCAGTGGCATTTATTCTGCTAAACATTTGTGCCTATTGAAAAAAAGAAACATTTAGCTGGGCATGGTAGTGCACTTGTAGCACTCTGGAAGCCTGAGGCAAGAGGTTTTCAAGATTTAGTGAGACCATGTCTCAAAATAAAAAGTGTTGGGGATGTGAGGATGTAGCTCATGGGAAGGTCTTGGGTTCAATTCCCAGTACTGGCAGAAAGAAAGAGGGAGAGAGAAAGGGGGAAAGAGAGAAAGAGAGACAGGGAGAAAGAAAGAAGAAAAAAGAAAGAAAGAAAGAGAGAAAGAAAGAGAACAAGAGAAAGAAAGAAAGAAAAGAAAGAAAGAAAGAAAGAAAGAAAGAAAGAAAGAAAGAAAGAAAAAGAAAGAAAGAAAGAAAAAGGACTTCAGTGGAGAGAGGAGTTCTTTTATTTATATGAAAACTTCACTCTGTGAAGGTCTGTTAGTCAGATTTCCATTACTGCAACATAATGCCTAATGGTTTCAGAAGTTTTAGTTCACAGTCACTTGACCCTATTGCTTTGGGCCTGTGGCAGCACAGTACAGCATGGCATGAGCACATGGTAGAGGAGGTCTGTTTGCCTCAAGGCAAACAGGGGAAGCAGACAGACAGGAAGGGGCCATGTCTCAACATCCTTTTCACGGACATGCTCCCAGTGACCTCATTTCCTCCAACTAGACCCCATCTCCAAAGAATCAAAGCTGGGGACTGAGCCTTCATTCAAGGCATGGGAGGACATTTCGGATTCAAGCCATAGCAGATGGTTTCTCCTAGTCAGAGGCCCACAGACTATAATCCCCAGACCTCTGTGCAGACAGGTGGGGCCAAAGGACTGTCTTCTGCCTTTTGAGATTGTACAGCCCTCTGTGTGTGAGCCTTCATCTCCCTTCTCCATCTGCATCCATGGTGCTGGCCACACGTGAAGCCACTGGATGAAGCAGTGCTCCCCAGCTGGCAAGAGGACGACATCAGTAAAACCTATTTTTACTTTTGCGAAGCCCCTGAAATTTGAGGGGGAGGGAGTGCCGGGCAGTCTATTTACTAGCCCAGACTTTTGAATAATGTATCACCGTCTTTGTCTAGTTTTGTGGTTTTTTTGGTCTGGTTGCTTATTGGTTTACATTTTTTTCTACAGGTCTGTTATCCTTTAGTTCTAGAATGTCCCTCCAAAGCCATATGTGTTGGGATGGAGGTTGTTTCACTGCAGCACTGTACTGACCGCTAACTGCGCTGGGTGGAGCAGTGTGGTTGGAAGAGGCGGTCCCTGGGGGCGTGACCCGGAAGGGGAGGGGTGTGTCTTCCTCCCTGCTCCTCCTCCTCTCTCTCTGCTTCTTGGCCATCATAACAAATATACGCTGAGGCTTTTCTCTGCTGTGCCCCTGTGCCGTGCCATTTCTGCCCTCGACCCAGCTGACAATGAACTGTAATCTTGTGCACAAATAAATTTCTCCTCCTTTAAGTTACAGGTATTGAGGATTTTGTGCCAGCAACAAGAAAAGTGACAAAGACAAGGTCTCTGCGTCCTCTTTCTCCACGTCATGAATCTATTGCAGTGAATAATCGTGACAATATGTATGCTTTAGACACCAGGCAGCAATGCTCTTTTCTAACTCTTCATCAGCTCCTCACAATCTGACCCAGGTCCATTCCTTACTCATTTACCGACGCCAAACCCCACCCACAGGCCTTTTCCATGGTTCTATGTTTATATCTTTCCCTAGGAAATTTCCCAGGTCCCTACTTCAGCTCCATGAGCCTGGATTATCCTGATAAGGACTAGTAATATTACGTTTAACTAGGTAGACACTGTCTCTGCCTACTGAGTAGCCATCGGAACAAAACTCCTTGGAAGATCCGAGCAGCCTGTGGTCTCCGCTCCTGGCCTCCATTCTCTGTGGCCTGCTGCAGTCTGGCTTTCCTCCCTGGCACCCATGGGCCTCTCCTTGCCAGGCTCCACGAGATACTTTCTAGTCTTTACTGTACGTGTGTGGGTGGGAAAGGGGTCTTTGTTCCCCAATCTTGATGGGGGTTAATTTCCCTAACTGGAGACCAGGAGGCCCAGGCAGGCACAGTCTTCTCCCTCCTTCTTTTTCTCTTGAGAGAAGCTGCTGCAGGGAGCTGGCACTCTGTCCCACCCTACCCTTGTGCCCAACCTGTGGAGGTCTGTGAGGTCCAGCACTGTCTGTGGCCTGGCCTGCGAGGGGGCCTAGGTCAGTGAGGAGCTCCATTTCAGACATGGAGAGTTGATTACTGCACACCTATACCACGGCTCCACTGTCAAGCTGCTAAGTAACAAAGAAGTAGGCAGTTCGCCACGTGCCTGAGCCCCTTATTATCTCTTAGTCAAAAATAAAATTAGGAAAAATAGGAAACCTTGTTGAGCTCCCACAAGCCCCAGCATGGTTTGCCAACCTTCCTTATTACTGTTGTGTTAGTTACTTTTCTCTCATTGCTGAGACAAAATACCCAACACCCAGAGTTAAGGAAGGAAAGGTTTATTTTGCTCACAGTTGGAGGTTTCAGTCCATACTTGGCTGGCTCCAAAGCAGGGTGGCACACGGCAGAGGGGCAAATGTTCATGGTGGTGGAAGACAGCAAAAGCAACAAGAGCAAAAAGAGAAGTAGCAGTGAGCAGCCTCTTTCCCTCTCTTGTACTGTGTGCAAGCTGCCTACCCTAGGGTGGGTGTAGCTCTCACACCCATACTCCCAGCACTGGAGCATGAGTCGGTCAAAAACTCTGGAAGCCTGCCCCACAACTGCCTGAGGCTTTGGGGGGACATCCAGATATAAACCATAACTCTCTTCCCTCAGCTTGTGTTATCCTAAACATTCTAGGTTTTCCTTCTGACATTCTCTTTCTTCTGTCCTCTCCCCACAACCATTTCTTAAGCGGCAATGCTCCTTCAAATTCTTGTGAATCTAGAATCTGTCTTTTCTCACTCTTTACACAAATCACCAGGTGACTCTATGGATGCCTGGGACTTCTTTTCCCAAACAAATGTTCCTGACTCCTTGGCCTGATTGTTTTTCTTTTTTTCCAGTACTGGAGGTTGAACCCAGGGCCTTCACACTGAACTGCATCCCCAGCCCTTTATTTTGAAACAGGGTCTTGCTAAGTTGCACAGGCCTGCTTCAAACTTGCAGTCCTCTTGTCTCAGCCTCCCAGGCATAAGCCACCACAGCCAGCTCTCAGCCTGCACCTTCACTACAGAAACCACTTCTGAGCCCCTGATATGCATAGCAGCCACTTTGTCACCATCTTTCCCCAGCCTTTCCCTGGAAACCACCCTCACTTCAGTGAGCACCATGGCCCTCCACCACACATGTGCCATCCTCCCGCCCTCCCTCCTCTAAACCACCCTCATCCAGTTGTCACTGATTCTCTTGATTTTACCACCTGAACTGCTCTCTCCACAGTTTTCCATCCCCACCAGTCACCATTACCTCTGCCCCGAGTTTTCACAATTCTCAAAACTCCCGGGCTCCCTTACCATTTACTCATGAGATGGCAAGCATTACAGTTCTTCCCAAGGGCATCTCTCCTGGTGCTACTGCCTTACTGAGGCACCTTCAGTGACTCCGGGCAGACAGTCTTAAGGTCTCCATTTTCCACATGGTGGACAAACTCTGGCCCACATTTCTGCTTCAGCCTTGTGTTTCTTTCCCACCCGACCTACTTATGCGCCAGCCCTTGTTGTATGTGTCTCCCTGCGTGGGTTGTGGCTGCAGCCATTGTTCCATACCCTCCAACCCTTGCACATGCAGGGCTCCCCTCTTCCTGGATGTGCTCCTGCACCCCAGTATCTCACTTCATCCTATTCACATCTCTGTAATTTAATGTCTCTGTACCTTTATGGATTTCCTAATGGGACTGGGTATCTGTGGTGGACCCCGTGCCACATCCTCTGGATGACAGTGGAAGATCTGCTGCCTTAGCTGGCAAGTGGACCTTCAGCAGACACCCTTAGCTGTCACCCTCCTGAAAAACTGCCTGCTCCTGCCCAAGGCCACCCCCACTCCCAGGGTAGCCCACATACAAGCTTCTTTAGAGTATTAAGGCTTGCCCACCTCAGCCTAACCCTCTTTGAGGTTGGTCAAGACTGTTACTGATCCTTGCCTTGCAGCTGAGAAATATTCAAAGGTCTTTTATGTTCCTGAAAGATGAACAGATGGCCCCAGCCGTTCCTTCCATGTGAAAGGTCATTCTCTCTGGAACTGTAAGACATGGGAATGGAAATGGGGAAACTATTTGTACTGCAATAACTATCATGGGACACTTAAATGAGGTAAAATTAACTCTGCCCAAAGCAATACCTTCTGAGATAATAGAATCTTGTTCCTCAAAGCAAGAAAACAGTTTCTACTCAAAGTATTACATATTAGAATGTGTTTGTAATTGGTCTCAATTGATTTTACTTAAACACTGTCAACTGATCTGGGTGGACTATTTTTCAGAGTACCTGTAGGTAATGCTTATACTCAGAATGCCATCATTGAATGAAAAAACAAATATTGGCATGTTAAGAATGACGATCTGCTTTGAATTCAGTACTTTTAGATGAGAAACACATTTTTATCAAATGAAGACAAAAAAAGAATGACTCTGAGAACTAGAAAACAAGCCAGGTGTAACAGCATACTCCTATCATTCCAGCACTCTGGGAGGCTGAGGCAAGAGGATGGCAAGGTCCAGCCCAGCCTGAGCAATTTAGCAATTTAGAACAGAGAAGGGACTGACTATACTGGATGGGTTTTAGCCTCCTTAGAGTTTTGTCCTTGAAGATGGTCTGATAATTGTCAGTGTGAAATAAACACTTTGGCTGGCACTATGACTACACAGTTGATTATAGTTTTTAAAATATAGTAGAAATGTAGGACTGTCAAGAAAAAATTACTATAATCAATGGGGTGTGATAGAGGCCATTTAGCCTTTACTGATTACTGTCACTTGGCAATCTTGTTGCAGACATGAGAAAATTTCTCACTTGTGATTTAAGCATAACACACATAGCACTGACCTTGGCATATCTATGTGAAAGCCTGGCTTCTCCGACACCTCCTTCGAACACAGTTAAGAGATGTAATGCTGAGCCGAGTAAGGTAGCATGCAGCTGTGACCCCAGTACTCTGGAGGCTGAGGGAGGAGGAGCTCAAGTTCGTGTCCAGCCTGGGCTGGGGATGGAACTCAGTGCAAAGGCCCAGTGCTGCAAATTGGCGGGCGGGGAACGGACAGACTAATACTAGTTGGAAACTAGTATAGCCTAACAGAGGAAGGAAAATCTTCCACTAACCCTGCTGCACTGGAAGATGTAGGTCTTTTCAATGGAGCTTGGAATCTTGGTTCCCTCCTGGTTATTCTTCCATGTATGTGAATGTTATTCAAATGTTCTCTGCCTTAGACGAAAATACACAATTACTCTCACTTTGCTAACTTTAAGGTCCAAAAAACTCTTAAATGGAGTTTTAAGTCCTGCTGTGAAATACAGGTTCAAAAATAAGTAAGGTTCAGAATGGAAAGACCCGTGGCACCCTGGGCGGGGTGGGGGTGGGGGTGGAGGGTGTGTGTGTGGGGGGGGATGCTTTTCCCATGAACGCCCTCTGGATGTCACCTTGGGCATTGCACACATCCCTGCGTGGTCTGTGCCCTTCCTGGCTGGGTGATGGGCAGGGGGGGCTGAGGGGTGACAGTCGCTGTGAACTGGCTGGTGCATCACAGGCTGGCAGGTGCCAAGTTGGCCTCAGAGATGCCCATTGGCTTTCGAAGCTGGGAGAGTGGGGTAGGAAGAAGGAGGAGGACCAGCACTGGAAGACTATGGTGGCCCTTTGCTAACTGGCAGGGGCATGTTATCATTTTAGTACCAGAGAGAGCTTTCCCATAGCACGCTTTCTGCGTCCTGGCTTACGGCGCACTCCTTTTGTGAGTCTTCTGTGCTAATGCCCTTTGCGATTTCTCGGATACTACATTTTGGATGCCTAGCTCCCACTTCTGCCTTTAAGACTCCCACCAGCCATGGCCTTGGCTGCAGGAAGCCAGCTTGAGCAAGCCCGCTTCCCCTAAAGGTGTGTTTAGCTGACTGCGCAGATTCTTATTCCAAGGTCTGGTGGGTGTTTCCTTCTTTCCTTAGCTAACTGCCCTCTGTTTAGGCGGTGCTTGGTTAGGAACCCTTCCACATTGTTGGTGGGAATGTAAACTAGTACAGAAATCAGTGTGGAGATTCCTCAAAAAACTACAATTTGAAATTCCATTTGACCAGCTATCCTCCTTGTAAGAGTCTTCCTGACTCTTAGATGGCATATTACAGAGATATGTGCCTACCCATATTTATACCAGCACATTTTGTAATAGCTAAATCTTGGAAGTGAGCTATATGCCCATCAGCAGATGGATAAAGAAAATGTGTATTTATACACAGTGGAGTATTACTGTGTTAGAAACAAAGATTAACTTGAGGTACTCGTAGGAAAATAGATGCACCTTGTGACTATAAAGTGAAGTGAACTAAAGCGGACACACGAACTTAAATATTGCGCCGTTTCTCTTATATGAGGAACCCGAAGCATAAATAAATAGCAAAATAAGAGACAGACAACAGGAAAGAGGGAGATGGAAATCTTGCAAATGGGAAAGAAATGAAGAGATGGAAGGGGAAAGGGGACAAAAATATAAAAGAGAACTGCGATGTGTTACATACATGTACCAACTCCCCACTGGAATGTATCGTGATGCACTACAGCCATGTGCTAATGAAAACAAAGATTAAAACAAATTTAAATAGGAGATGCTTTCCTAGGATCTGCCCCCTTCCTCAGCCCTGAGTAAAAATAAAAACCGTTATAGTTGAGCCTAGCAAGCATGAGGTCATCCCCAGTTCTAGGCCCCAGGAGTGCTAACTGGGCCCTCCTCCGTGCCAGCACCCAGGCGGGACTCCTCACCCCACTTCCCCCTTCAGGCACCCTATCGCTTGTCATGTGAAGTCTTCTGATGAGGTGCAGAGGCCATTAAGGAAAAGCTGTAGACAGCAACTTGGACATTATTTTCTAATGCTCTATGGCACCTGCTTCTCCCCCCCGAGTGCTTGTTCTCTTCATGCACACTGCTGTGTATGTTGATATCAAATATCTCCCCATGAAAATGAGACAGTGTCCAATTTGGAACAGTTTGGAAACTTTTAAAATTGACCCTTGGGCCAGGCATGGTGGTGGTGCATACCTGAATCCTGGCACTCAGGAGACTGGGGCAGGAGGATAGCCACAAGTTTGAGGCCAGCTTCAGCTACATAGTGAGTTTAAGGCCAGCCTAAACTACACACCAAGATTCTGTATCAAAAACCAAAACAAACAAGCAAACAGTAAACCTCAGTCTTCCTGTACCTAGGGTTTAGAGGTGGGAAGGCGCAAGGAGATGCTTCTTCATCCGGCCTGGGAGTGTGTTCTGCTGCATGCTGCGGCGTTTTCACTGCCATCTACTATGGTTTCCATGGAGTTCCAGGCCCAAGAGTGTGGGACGGGCTGCAGTGTGAAGCCAGAGATGTGGGGGAGCAGGCAGGAGCTAACAGCCTGTTGTCTATGCTTTAGCCTGGTCCCCAGGGTCCAGATCATCTCACTGGAGCCCCAGCTCTTGGCAACAGTCCCTCAGCTGCTCCACCAACCACTGGGAGCTCTACTTGGGGACACAGGCACTTCTGTGTCCCTTCCCTCCCCTTAATTCTGAAACGGGCCAAGAGGTGGACCTGGATTCAGGCTTTGGTAATGGAGCAGTGGTTTGCTGTGGCTCTGAAAGAGCCAGACAGCAGAGTTTGCTTCCTTGGGGCTTTCCCGGCTGTCTGTGTCTCAGGTCGTTTCGAACAGATTCGTGTGGCCTCAGAGGGCCTTCTCTAGAAACAGTGACAATAACACCCCAGCATCCCACTGGGGACATCGCAGAGAGGTGCATCAGGTCAGCCAGGCCTGAGCAGGAGGAACATGGGCAGGTGGCCCTCTCCCCCTCCAAGGGTTTCAAAGTACTTTAGGTGAAGTTTCAGAGATCCTGGGTGGAGATAAATATCAAATTCCAAGAATTCTTCTCTTGAGGGCCTCCCGGTAAACTATGAAGAACCCCCTGAGGATGTGAAATATGAACTGCCTGGTAAAATGATTGCTTTTCTTGAGGTAACCAGACAGATCTGACATATCCGGACCTGAAGTCTCTTTTAAAGACTTCCCTGGGTGTGGTTAGCTCATCTCAATGGTGCTTTCGTTATTTCACACAGACTAGAAAATTCCCCTTCTGGAGTTATCTTCTGACCTAGTCATTTCAATAACTGATAGTGGAAAAAATTGCAAATAACCCAAAAGGTTAATAAAAAGGAATGATGAAGGGAACAATGGCATTAACCTGACACACTACATGCCTGTAGTCCCAACACTGCAGAGGCTAAGACAAGAGGATCATCTGAGCTCAGGAGTTTAAAGCCAGCCCAGACAACATAGCAACACTCACGGTGAGTCTCAGTAAACACTAAAAGAAAGGTATTATTATATGGTAATTAAAATATTGTTTGTAAAACCTATAAACAATGCTAATAGAAATATATGAAATGAGAAACCAGGTATGGTGACACGTGCCTGTAATCCCAGCACCCCAGCAGGCTAGAGTAGAGAATCATAAGTTCAAACACAGCTTGGACAACTTAGTGACTTAGCAAGACTGTCTCAAAATAAAAATAAAACATAGAAAAGGGGTGCAGTGTAAAGGCCCTGAGTTCAATCCTTAGCACGTCTCCCCAAAAGTGAGAAAGGGATCAGGAATATACAGGAATGATTTCAAATTTAGAAAAAAAAATTACACAGATACAAAATAAAGACAGGAAGAATGTCCTTGGATGTGAACAGCAGTTGTGATAAGCTGATGGAATTATGGAATGATTAATTTGCTTTTTCCTATTTTCCAGGCTTTTAGCCATGTAATTATGTACTTATGTAATTTTTAAAATGTATATATATATATATATAATTTTGAAGATAAAAAACTAACAAAACAATAACAGTGAATACAAAATCAAAACAACACAAAAACAACAAAATTGATACATGACCTCAAAACACAATGAATTTTTTTTTGTATTTTAAAAATTTTAAAAACTGACAAAAAAATGAAGACAAAATCAAACCAACAAAAATGACACATGACCTCAAGACAAAATGATAGAAATTTACAATGGTTGCTTAATTACATACTGTTATCTTCAACGAAGTTTCTCAGTTTATTAGACGTAAGAATGTACGATTGATCAAACAATCAAAGGCAGTAACATGTAAAAAAAAATAATAAAAAAAAATCACTGGAAATGATGCAGAGCTTCACATACAAAATGGCAGGAGTTCAACAATGATTCTTACACTGCATATTGTTTTCAGATCAGTCATTCTAATTACCAAATTCAAACATGTAAAATTGGTCAAAAAAAAAGAAAATTTTAAGCATTGACTGTTTCTCTCAATAAACTACAGACCTATTCAGCAATACACCTATTCCAGCTATCCTTACATATGCATATAAATTTTGTTTTTCATTTTTTTAAAAAAACAACATAACAAAAACAAATACATAACAAAAACAGCATAGAGAGCAATAAAAATGATACAGAATTTCAAAACATGGTGATAGGATATTAACAATGGTTGCTGTACTACACAATGTCATCTTCAAAATGTTTGCACATATAACCAGTTATAGGCATGCAAGATTGATCAAAGAATTACACATTAACTGTTCCTTTCAATAAACCAACAGGTATTAGTAGTACAGTTATCCTATCTATCCTGTGTGTGTGTGTGTGTGTGTATATATATATATATATATATATATATATATACACACACACACATATATTTTTCCCTCTTCTTTTTCCTCTCCCCTCCTTCATCCCAGTTGCTCTTTCCTATTTATGCAGTTTCTTTTCCTGTTCACAAAATCTACTGTACCTTTCAGATTTCATTTACTCTTTCTGGTTCTTAGAGTAAGGAATAAATATGATGTTTACACATATGAATCTGATTTATTTCACTAATGAATATGGTCTCTAGTTGCATCCATTTACTTATGAAATCCTCTAGTTTATCTTTCTTTATAGCTGAGTAATACTCCATTGTATAAAAATACCACATCTTTTTTATCCATTCCTCAGTTGATGGACATTTGGGTTATTTCCAAGATTTAGCTATGACAAATTGTGCTGTTATAAATATAAGTGCACATATATCACTGGTATGAAGTTTTCAGTTCTTCTAGAAAAATACCCAGGAGGAGAATACCTGGGGGATGGGTGTTGCATGGGACCTCTAATCCTAGTTTACTGAGGAATCTCCAGACTGATTTCCACAGTGGCTGCACCAGTCTACACTCCCACCAACAGTGGAGAAGAGTTCCCTTTTTTTTTTTGCGGTACTGGGGATCGAACTCAGGACCCTGCGCTTGCTAGGCAAGCGCTTATTCCGCTGAGCTATATCCCCAGCCCCAAGAGTTCCTTTTTCCCCACAGCCCTTCCAGCATTTGTTATTGGTTGATTTCTTGATGATAGCCATTCTTTCTGGGCTAAGATGGAATCTCAGTGTTGTTTTAATTTGCATTTCTTGAATGACTAAAATCACTGAACTCTTTTTCATGTACTTATTTGCCATTTGTACTTCTGCATGTGAGAAGTGCGTATTCATCTCAGATGTGCATTTTTGTATTGGGCCTTTGAATTTTGGAGGCCTGGTTTTTTTCTTTTTTTTATTCTTTATATGTTCTGAATAGGAGTCCTTTGCCAGTGGGACAATTGGCTAAAATTTTTTCCCAATTTGTTGGTTTTCTTTGCACCCTGTTGGTGATTTCTTTTGACGTGCAGGAACTTTTCAATAAGATGAGATCCCAATTGTTGATTCTTTGAAGTATTTCCTGTGAAGTTTGTTTTTTGTTCATGAACTCTCTACCTACCCTTAGGTCTTCAAGAAGTCCACCTACTTCCACTTCCATTAGATCTAGTGTTTCTGTTTTAATATTTAGATCTTTAAGCCATTTTGACTTTTATATTGGTGCATGGTGATAGGCTTGGGTCTAATTTTAGTCTTCAGCAAGTGGAAGGCCAGTTTTTCCAACACCATTTGTTAAAGAAGCTATCTTTCTTCCAATGAACATGTTTGGCCCCTTTGTAAAAGTTAAGGTGGTTGAGTGTCTTTGTGGTTGTGTCTGCATCTTCCAGTTTATTCCATTGATCTTCAGGTCTGTTTTTTTACCAATGCCATGCTGATTTTATCACAATAGCTTTGTAGTATAATTTCAAATCAGGGATTGTGATACCTCCTGCCTTGCCATTGTTGTCCAGGATTGCTTGTGCTACTCTGGGTCTTTTCTGGTTCCAGATAAATTTTAGGAATGTTTTCTCTAGGTCTGTGAGGTATATCAATGGTATTTTCACCAGAATTGCCTTGAATCTATATAACAATTTTGGGAGTATAGCCATTTTCACAATGTTTGTTCTTCTGATCCATGAGCAAGTAGTATCTTCCCATTTTTTGAAATCCTCTTCAATCTATTTTTTCAGAGTAGTGTAATTTTCACTGTATAGATCTTTTACTTCTTTTATTAGATTAATTCCTAAGTATTTCAATTTTGGGATGCTATTGTGAAAGGTATGGTTTCACTTATTTCTCTCTCAGTATGTTTGTTGTTTGTGTACAGGAGTGCTATTGATTTTTTGAGTGCTGATTTTGTATACAGCTATGCTACTGAATTTGCTGATTAATTCTAGGAGTCTTTTGATGGAGTTTTTGGGGTCTTGTATATAGAGTATCATGTCATCTGTGAGTAAAGAAAATTTCACTTCTTCCTTTCCTATCTTTATTCCTTTTATTTCTCTCTTTTGTCTAATTACTCTGGCTAATGTCTCCAGAACTATGTTGAATAGGAGTGGTGACAGTGGACATCCTTGTCTTGTTCCTGATTTTAAAGTGAAAGCTTTCAGTTTTTGTCCATTTAGTATGATATTGGCTCTTGGTTTGTCATAGATGGCTTTGATCAGATTGAGGTAAAGTCCATCTATGTCAACTGTCTGTAAGGTTTTTATCATGAACAAGTGTTGGACTTCATCAAAAGCTTTTTCTGCATCTACTGAGATGATCTTGTGATTCTTGTTTTTAGCTCTGTTGATATGCTGTATTATATTGATTGAGTTGTGTATATTGAACCATCCCTGCATTCCTGGTATGAATCCCATCTGGTCATGGTGTATATGATTTGCTGCATTCTATTAACTAGTATTTTATTGAGAATTTTTACATCTATGTTCATTAGGGAGATTGGCCTATAGTTCTCTTTTTTGGTTAGTTCTTTTTCTGGTTTTGGTATCAGGATAATGCTTGCAGGAATGAGTTGGGGAAAACTGCTTCCCTTTCTATTTCCTTAAAGAGTTTGAGAAGAATTGGTATTAAATCTTCTCTAAATTTCTTGTAGAATTCAGGTGTGACTCCATCAGGACCTAGGCTTTTTTTTTGTTGGTAAGTTTTTTATTACATTTTCAATTTCATTAGCTGATATTGTGTTATTCAAGATTTTTATATCTTCTTCATTCAGCTTTTGTAATTCATATGTATCTAGGACTCTGTCCATTTATTCTGCATTTTCCACCTGAGGAGAGTAAAGATTTTCAAAGCAGACATTGATGATCTTCTGAATTTCTACAGGATCTGTAGAGATATCACCTCTTCCATTCTTTATGGCATGGATTTGAGTATTTGTTTCTTTTCTTTGATAAGGTTGGTTAGGGGTTTATCAACTTTCTTTATTTTTCCAAAGAACCAACTTTCTGATTCATTAATTCTTTGTATTGTTTGCCTAGTTTCAATTGCATTAATTTCCCCTCTGATCTTTATAATTTCCTCCCTTCTTCAGGCTTTGGGATTAACTTGCTCTTCTTTTTGTAGAAGGTATAGAGGTGAGGTGTAACATAAGGTTGTTTATTTGTGTTCATTCTGTTTTCCTGATGTGGGAATGTGGGAATCCCCTGATATAAATTTCCCTCTAAATACTGTTTTCATTGCATCCTACAGGTTCCAGCAGTTTGTATCTGCATTTTCGTTTGATTGTAGATAGTGTTTAATTTCTATTTTAATTTCTTCTGTGACTCACTGATTGTTCAGGAGAGTGTTATTTAATTTCCATGTGTTTATGGAGCTTTTGTGATTTATTTTATCATGTATTTCCACTTTCATTGCACTATGGTTCAACAGTATGCATGGGATAATTTCAGTTCCTTTGCATTTACTTAAGCATGTTCTATGTGCTAGCATGTGGTCTATTTTAGAGAATGTCCCATGTGCAGCTGAGAAGAAGATCTGTTAAGTCCATTTTTTCACACATTTCGTTTAGTTCTGGTATTTCTTTGCTGATTTTTTGTCTAGTTGATATATCTGTTTGTGACAATGGGGTGTTCAAATCCTCTGTTACAATTGTGTTATTACTTATTTAATTTTTCAGGTATGTTAAAATTTGCCTTATATAATTGGGTGGTCCTACATTTGGTGCACATATATTTATGATTGTTATCTCTTCTTCTTGCAGTTTTCCCTTAACAAGAATATAGTGACCTTTTTTATCTCTTTTGATCATTGTTGGTCTGAAGTTCACCTTGTCTGCAAACAGAATAGCTACTCCTGCTTTTTTTTGGGTTCCTGTCACATGGAGTATTGTTTTCCATCCTTTGACTTTCAGTGTATGGATTTCCTTGTGAGTTAAATGTGTTTCATGTATGCAGCATATTGTTGGATTTTGTTTCATGACCCACTCTGCCAGTCTGTTTCTTTTCATTGGTGAATTGAGGCCATTTACATTCATGGTTATTAATGATATGTATTTTCTTATCCTTGTCATGTTATTTTCCCACTGCTGATTCTGTACTTTCCCCCTGTTTAACTGCTTACCTTGCTTGGTAGTTCTTTTCTATTGTTGGTCTTGAGATTGTGGTCATTCTTAATTTCTTTGTAGAATATCTTTCAGCAATCTTTATAGGACTGGCTTGGTACTCATGAATTTCTTCAGTTAATCTTTGTCATGGAAGTATCGTATTTCTCCATCAATTTTGAAAGATAGTTTTGCAGGGTACAGCAATCTGGGTTAGAAGTTGTTTTCTTTCAGGACTTGACATACTTCACTCCAAGCTCTTCTTGACTTGATGGTCTGTGTTGAGAAGTCTGCCATGATTCTAATGCACTTTCCTTCATAGGTGATCTGTTTCTTGTCTCTTATAGCTTTTAATATCCTATTCTTTTGCTTGATTTCTGGGATCTTGATTATTATGTGCCTGGGTGTAGATTTATTTTGGTTATGGCTAATTGGGGTTCTATATGCCTCACTTATGAGTACACAAGGTTCTTGTCCCAAGCTTGGGAAATTTCTGCTATTAGTGCTACAAATAGTCTTTTTATATCATTCATGTTGTCTCCTGCTCTTTTGTTGACACATGTCAGCCTTATATTATTTTTCTTTGCCTCATCTTGCATCTTTTGAATTGTTATTTGCTGTTCCTTTGTTATTTTTAAAAGATCTTTTCTTTCATGATCACTCACTACAATGTTATTTTCAAGGTCTGAGAGTCTATCTTCTGTTTCATTCAAGCAGTTCTTCCAGCCTTCAGTGGAAGTTTTAATTTCTTGAATGTCTCTTTTAATCTGTTTGATGCATTCTAATCCTTTCCTACACTGTTCATTCACAGTTTCCATCACTTTTCTGTGCTCCTCTATTTTTTATCTATGTCTTCTTTTGATATGCCCAGCAATTCTTTCATTATGGTTGTCATTTCTTTTTTTACCTGAGCCATTATTTCTGCCTTGATTTCCTCTATAGCTGATGTAGTTGATTCTTTACTTCAGTTGATATTACTTGAGAAATTTCAGGTCTGTGACTTCCATGTTCTTCCATGTTGATGTTGCCTGGACTTGTTCTGGGTGGTGTATTTTGCTGAGATTGCATTTTGCTTCTTCTTTTTGTCATTTTCAAATCTTCCTAGGTTTTGGGGGATCAGATTTATTCCTAAGATGACAGCAGGGGATGGAGTCAGAGGACCCAGGCACCCAGACAGCTCACCTAGATTTCACGTGTCAAGGGCCTCTCCTTCGGTGGTGGCAGGGGGCGGGGCTAGAGGATCCAGAACCCCAGGCAGCTAACTGAGGCTTCCCTCATATAAGGCCCTTCAGGAAGGTGGTGGTGGTTGGTGGGGCTGGAGGATCTGGGTTCCAGGAAGCTCACAGAGGCTTCCCATGTGCAAGGGCCAGCCCACAGTGGCCACATGGGGCAGGGCTGGAGGCAAAATAGATATTTTAAAGGTCCTGTGAAAACTATGGCCTAGGAAAGATTAGTTTAATAGGGTTAGAGGAAAATCACTTATTAATAATTGCAACTTTTTCCTTTGTTTTTTAAAATTAGTATGTGTTTGCAGTGCATGATTACATTTATCATGGGGAGTTGGTCCATATACATAATATATCTTCCTTCCTTTTTTGCTCCCTTCCCTCCCATCTCTTGTTGATCCTCCTAACTTTTGGTTTTCTTTCCATTTGAAAAACTCTGCTTTCATTTTCTTCTTCAGTTCTCTTTTTTTCCATCCCTCCTGTTATGGTTTGTGTCTGCCTGTCCCCCCAAATCCTCATGCAGTCGTGGGGCAGGCTTCTAGATTTGTGATTGATTCATGGTCCAATGTTGGAATTATGGGTGTGAGAGCTATACCTGCCCTGGGGCAGATAGTTAGCACACAGTGTGAGGGAGGGGCAGAGGCTGCTCCCTGCCACCTGCTCCTCCTTTTTGCCATTGCTGCTTTTGCTATCTTCCACAGCTGCAGCCATGAACGGTCGCCCTCTGCCATGTGCCACCCTGTCTTGGAGCCGGCCAAGGGTGGACTGAAACCTCCACAAACTGTAAGCCGAATAAACTTTTCCTTTCTTCATTTTGGGTGTCACGTATTTTGTCTCAGCAATGAGAAAAGTTGCAAAGACACTCCCCACCTCTCTCTTCATCTTGTGTTCCCCTTCCCATTTGAAAAAGAGCACCTTGCTTTCTCTTATCTTTTATGTTCCTCTTTACTTATATTTTGGGTTTCTCATATAAGAAAAACCATGAGTCTTAGTTTCTTTTCTTGTTGCTAAGACAAAATACCTGGCACCCAAAGGTAAAAGGTGAAAGGTTTGCTTGGCTTACAGTTTGTAAAGATTTCAGTCCATAGTTGGCTGGCTCCATCACAGAATGGCATGCAGCAAAGGGGCATCACAGAAGAGAACAACAATTCACTGCAAAAACAAACAAGGGAGGGAAAAGACAAGCTTCTCTCTGTACTTCATACTATATCCAGGCTCCTGGGATTACGGTGATGCCAAACCAGTCAGTGGACTTATTTAGTAATCACCCACCTTTGATGCTAGCACCCTTAATCCTAACATTGCACCATGAATCACTCACACATTCTAGAGTCACCCACTTGTGAGAAAGCCCCACCTGTGATTGCATGAGGCTTTGGGGGCACATCTACAACACAAGCCATCACATTCTGCGCCTGGCCCCCTAAAGACTCATCATATACATCCCTTTATGCAAAAGGCATTTAGTCCATTTCTAAGAGTTGCTGAAGTCCTAACAGTTTCAGAATTGCTGAAAAGTCCAAGTCCCAAGTTCCCTCTGAGACACTGCCTGGCCTTAAGGCAGACTTTTAGCTGTGAGCCCCTGTACAATGAAAAGAAAGTTAAACACTTCCAACATGCAATGACACAAGGTAGACATTTCCATTCCAAAAAGGTACGAATAGGGGAATGTCTTGGTTACTCTTCTCTCGTTGCTGAGACAAAATACCCAACACCCAAAATGAAGGAAGTAAAGGTTTATTTAGCTTACAGTTTGTGGAGGTTTCAGTCCTTACTTGGCTGGTTCTGAGGCAGAATGGCACATGGCAGAGGGCAAACTGTTCAGGGCAGCAGAGCGCAGCAAATACCAACCAGCAAAAGGGAGGAATAGCTGCAAGCAGCCTCCTTTCCTCCCCTACATTGTAAACAGCCTACCCCCACCCAGGGGTCGTGAACCTCTCACACAATCTCTGTGCCCTCCTCTTCCACAGGCTCAGGATGTTTACAAAGTAAGCACCCCAGCTTCCTCCTGAGTCACTCAGCTAAACCTCTAGATTCCCCAAGTTGACACAATGTATCAACTATAACAGGGAACAAAAAGGAATGAAACCAAAGCTAATCCAAAATCCAGCAGGGCAAATTAAGTCCTGTAGTTCCATGTGCAGCATCTGAGGCAATCTGTGGCAAGTTATGAGCTCCAAAGGGCTTGGGTGGCTTGGCCCCGAGGGCACTTCCAGTGGTTGTACCACCCATGGTTTCTCTCTTGTGATGACTCTGCTCCCTCCTTGCAATTTGTCTCAGATGATCCACTTTCCTGGCTTCTCCAAACTTCTGGAGTCTCCACTGTACCTTCAGCTTCACACTCACAGCTTCACACATGGCCCTCTCAGGAGCACACTGCCTGGTTTTCCAGACCTTCTTCTGAAATGTGGTTGGGAGCCTTCAACCACACAACTCTTGCATTCTGCATGGACCTAAAACCAGCACCATGTGGATGATGCTAAAGTCTCCTGCCAGCTGGAAGAGTAGCTGGTTTTCCCTCTCTTTCTGCTGTAGGGGATGAGTGGCTGAATCACTAAGCACTCTGAACCCAATCCCAAGAAACAACTCCCCTAGACTGCCACCATTCTGGAACATGGGGCTGTCTTTTCCAGTCTTTTGCCTTTGCAACTCTGAGGCTGCAAAGGTTGAAGTCCTGCTGGTTCTTGTAATGTCCTCAGGCCATCTTTTCTGTAGTCTTCTTCTGAAATACTTGGCTTTTGTTTTTGCAAGCACCAATTTTGAAAACTTTTAAAACTCTGAGCCAGCTCCCATAATCAACACCCTCTTACATGTCTGTTCTTGCCATATAGGTTGTACACTTCTGGAGAGCCCTTACTGGTCCACCCCCAGGACATGGCTGGAACTCCTTTTGCTGTCCTTGTCCCAGTGTGGAAATCTGGGCTGTAAGAAAGGCCAATTCAGTGAGGAAAAAGGATGAGAAGCCCATGAAAGGTGCAGGAGAGCCCCTAAACCCAGAGTGGAAGGAGCAAAGACAGAATCAGGACAAACCAGGAAGGATGTCCCCACATCTGTGAGGTAATCCGAAGTAACAGCGTTTGAGAGGCAGCCCTAGGTCTGGCCTGCCAAGAGTGTGCTAAATAGAAAAAAAATGCAATAGGCTGTGTCTTTTTGTAGATGCTCCATTCAGGTCTTTGTGGAGAGCCCTGCTCTGCCTCGAAGTGGCATCTCTTTTGCTCTTAAGGAGCTGAAATGGGCATAAACATGTGGGATGTAGTGCTTATTTTTTTGGTAAGATAATTTTGCCTATAGAGATGAGATGATTTAACATAAATCCAGTTATGTTTAAAGATCCTTTTGCCTTAGCACATAGACTGTGCCTGGTCATATTTGTTGAAGTAATGAGTGGATAAATGTGAAGGAAGAAAGTTCCTTGAGGGAGAGAGAGCTCTGTTGGAGACTTAGACTGCTAGAGAAAATGACGGCATAATGATCACGGCATTTCTGGAGGCTCAATCCAGCCAATGTGCACACGGAACACCTGCCACGTGGGAGGTGTGCCCAGTTGTGTAGGGAACAGGAGCAAAGGTATGGGGAGGGAATCAGACAAGCCCAGGACCCCGGTGCCAGGTATAAAAAGTAAGGGACTAAGAGAGGGCAGCCAGTGTTACAGGTGTTCAAAGAAAAGGTGTATTGGAATTTGCAGGAAAGAAGTAATGTTTCAGGCTATGGGGTGTGGGAAGGGAGTCTGCATTGGAATGGGGGAACTGGGCAGGCACTGAGAAAGGAGAGCATAAAAGGCCAGGAAGCAAAGGTGCAAAATGTTGTTGGATTGGAACTCAAGTATGGGAGAGGAATCTTGAAACCTAAGATCGAAAAGAGAAGTGATCAGGAGCTGGGAAAAAAGTTTTCATTACTGTATTTGAAGGGATCTGTTTATATATTCTGGTTTGGCTCTCTTTGAGAGGCTGGGGAGTGGCCTAGATATGTATGACTATCATGAATATAAGCAAACGGTGACAGCTAGACCTGTGCCTTGGACACTGGAGCTCTCTTATCACTGGGCTGAAATAGCAGTTTGAATTAGACTAGCTTTGGAAAGGTATAGAAGGGTATGAGCTAGTAACAGTTAAGGCCCAAAATGTAGCCTTGGCAACAGTTAAAAAGACTGAACATTATTCCCTGCCCAATTAAACATATAGAAGTGCGAAAATGGAAATTTATCAGCAGTTGGACAGTTTAGTTACAGGTTAATGATGAAGGTGGGTGCTGTGGATCATATTTTCCAAAGATGTTTGCAATAACATCTTCCATTCCACATGCTTTCTGGCAAAGCGATTGTCTCATTCCTCCATAGGCAGGGGAACTTATTTCTCCACACCCTGGAATCTGGGTGGGCCTCAGGTTGCTTTGATCAATGAATTGGATAAAGTGAAGACCACATCTTGAGTCTGAGACATGCCCTTCACTGGCCTGGCAGCTTCTACTTCTTGTCCTTGGAAGTACTTGTTCCTAGATGCCCCTAGACACCCAGACACTGCATGTGAGAATTCAAGCCACAGAGAGGGTTCTTGTAGCTCAGCAGCCCAACTGAATGACTTTCCTCTTAGGATGTCCAGCCCAGGTGAGGCTTCAGATAACTACAGCCTCAGCTATAGTCCCTGGCCCCTGACACGAGTGTGGTATCAGGCTACAACTGCTAGAGAGCATTGGAGCAAACCCACTTGGCTGCACCCAGTCAAGTCACAGAGATGCCAGAGATAAGAATAAGACCTTTCAGCTGCTAAGTTTTTCAGTGGTTTACTACTCCGCAATAGATACCTGGAGTGCAAAGATTAGAGATTAGACAGTGGGCTGAAGATTGCTGTGCATGTGCTCAGACCAGGTCAAGAAGAGTTTCTGGCACTCGAATGGAAGTGACCCATCAGGGGGCATATGGCTTCATCACGGGCAAGATGCTCCAGGTGAAAGTGGGTAGGAATTCATGTCTGGATTCTGCCTGTCATGAAAGCCTCAATTTTCTCACTTGGAAAGAGGAAATAAATCCATGCAGGGTGGTTATGAGGATTAAATGAGATACCGTAGCTGAAAGTACTTTAGATTTGTTAGTCTGCGTGGGAAGGTACCATAATTTCTTACAGATGGTTGGATGTCAATGATTTGTTAACATCCAAAGGTAGTGCATCCTACACAGCTTTATGAGGGATGTTTCTCCTTGGACTTCTCCGCTCATAGCAACCCCTAAAAGCAACTGTTAAGTGATAACACAGACCCTGTGCATACGATAATATTTTTCACATTCATTCATGCACGTAGGCATTCATTCAGTAATTACTTGAGTACCAATCACATGCTAAAGAGTATTCCAGGCAGTGGGCATAGACCTGTGAATAAAGACAGGTACCTCTTCCCTCCAGGAGCTCACAGTTAGATCTTCCAGTCTTCAGGTTTATAGGATGGTATTATTTTGCCATTCTGGGAACAGCATGTGGGGCAGCCCACTGTATATATTTGGGCTATGAGTGCAGATAGATTTGGTTTTATAGCCTCACTCTTTCACTTACCAATTGTGAGAATTTGGGAAAGTGAGTCACATAAACTTGGTGTGCCTCAACCTCTTCATCTCCATAGTGATGATGGTGGTGATGGTGGTGATGGTGTGATACCTACCTTACAGTCTTGTTATGAGGATCAGATGAATTAAGAACTGTTACGGTTTGTGTCTAGTTGTTCCCCAAAGCCTCATGCAGTTATAAATGGGGCTTTTTCAGAGGTGGCTGGCTCTAGAGTGTGTGTGACTGATTCATGGTGCAATGCTAGGATTAAGGGTAGGTGATTGCTAAACCAGCCACTGATTGCCTTGGCACCATCCTAATCCTAGTGGCCTGGATACAATGTAAGGGACAGAAAGAGGCTTGTCTGCTCCTTTCCTCCCTTGCTTGCTTTTCCTGTCTTCTGTCTGCCCTGAGCTGTGTCTCCTCTGCAATGCCCCTCTCCCTAGCCACCCTGCCTCAGAGCCAGCCAGCGCTGGACTCAGACTTCTACAAACTGTGAGCTAAATAAACCTTTCCCCCTTTAACTTTGGGTGTTGGGTAATTGGGCCAGGGTAAGTGGTGTCGCATACATGTTATTTATTATTTTTACCATTATTATTTGTTTTTGGTGGGGAATAATTTTCCTACCTCTCTTCTTTATTGTGGTCAAGAGCATCTGATCCACCCTTTTCAGGGTGGAAACTTTTCCTTCATTTTCCATTCTTTCTCCTTTCCTTCCTTCCTTTTTTCTTTTTTTCTCTTTTTTTGCTGTGGAAAGAAATATATATATATATATATATATATATATATATATATACAGCTCATGATGCTCATTTACAGTGGTACTTTGGTTCATGAACTTAATTTGTTGCATGATTCTGGGGAATCATGTCCTGTTCATTGCCCAATGCGGAGTTCCTGAAGGGAAGCAACATTCTGTTTGTGAACTGAACTGTTCACGAACAGAAGCGTGCCTGAACCAAGGTATTACTGTATCAGCCAAAGGGGTTCATGGGCTGCAAGCTTGAGAAATTGAGTCCACATTATCCATCAATGGGATAATAAAAAGCACAGATTGCATTAGACACTGGCCAATATTTGACTCATTTAAAACCACTGTTTTTGGTTTTTTGGTACCAGGGATTGAACTCAGGACCTTGCTCTTGCCAGGCAGGCACTTGTGCTGCTGAGCTATATCCTCAGCCCTAAAACCACCTTTTAACTTGTTTTCCAAGGATGTAATGTGTAGAAGATCAAAGGCGAGCAGCAGAAATTTCACGGGAAGTGGGAAGTGAGGCCCACAAGTGAGGTCCAACGGTTACTGTCGTCTGAGCAAGGGCTGTCGCTGGCCCATGCTGTGCATGGTGTCTTTTGGAGCTCGGTACCGCAGAGGCCTGGCGGTGTATCCCAGGAAGCCAGGGGAGGCAGTGGTGACGTGCCTCATCAAGAATGAAGGAGGTTTAAAAAAGAAAGTGAGTCAGTTAAACTGTAAGGGTGGATTGACTGTACGTGAAGAGGTAATGGAAAACCCAACTCCGGGGCTTTCTGTTCTGTGAAAGAAACCCCAGGAAATCCTGGGTGGGCGCGGCACCCCATGGTCCTGGGGAGTGAAGGTACTTTTATCTGTCTTCTGCCACCCTCGGGGTGTGGCTTCCTTTCTCAAGGTCCACTTTAAGAGACACAGCGGTTGTAGATGCTCCAGCCCTAACGTCCCCACTCTAGGCAGGAAAAAGGAGACATGGGCGGAACAGTAAAACAGCTCACTTCATAAGTGAGTCATCGCTTTTGGAAACTTTTTCCAGAGGCCCAGTCCAAGTCCCGCTTCCATCTCATTGTCCATTCGGGAGTTGAGCAACTGGCCGGGCTGCGGTGCTCAGCGGGACAGGCTGGGCGGGACTGGCTGCGCAGACGCTCCTGATGCAGCCGAGTGCTGGGAGAGGGCGTGACTACCAGCTGGTGCTGCCTCTTGTGATCCTTTGAAGTCAAAACCCACCCGATACAATACAAAATATCTGCAGTACGTAATTCCCACGACACTTTAAGTCTTGAAAGTAGGAAGTCTTTTTCTGATTTTAAATGAAAAATCATAAATATTTTATTAGTCTGTGCGACTCCTTGCTTTCTGCTCCCCTCCCGTCCATCCTCCTACCTCATTCCAAACCTGAATTCTTGGATTAATTTTTAATAGTGCCGGATAACTCAGGGAAGAGAATGTTAGCGTGTGTATTTTTTTTTCCTAAGTTGCTTTATTCCTCTAGTGGATTGCTTCTCACATTCTTCCATTTCTGGAATTTCAGGTGAGGGTAGGCAGTTTCTTTCAGGAACCTACAAAAGTATCACAAAGCCAGAAAGTGTCTCATTTGGATGGTCACTGGATTTATGAGGTTTGATTCTGATTAAGTCAATCACTTTGTTATCTTTTAATTAAAATTATTATAACCTTATTCCCAAGAGAGGTGTCTTCATTCACTTTTTTTTTTTGAGAGAGAGAGTATGTCACTAGGTACCTCAGGTGGTCCTTGAACTCACTATGCAGTGCAGGCTGGCCTCAAACTCGTAGCAATCTTCCTATCTCAGCCTCCTGAGTGCTGAGATTACAGGCATGTTCCACCATGCCTGGCTTGAGAGATTTTTAAAAAGCTACTACATTAGACACAATAAGAAATAAAAAAGTTAGGCCTAAAAACCAAACCTGGAGATATATTTTTAATAGGCAACTATCTTCTCTTTGGTTACGTATAGAAAGGAAGTCGTAATGTGAAATTTCTTCAGAATAATACGTGCTACTTCATTGAAGATGACAGGATGTATTGTAGCAACCACTGTTAATTCCTATCATTTTGTTTTGAGGTCATGTATTGTTTTTGTGTTGTTTTCATTTTGTGTTCACCGTTACTTTGTAAGTTACTTTATTTTTAAAATAATACTGTGCTAAAACATAATGAAACATTTGTCAAATGCTCTGAGATCTGCCACACAAAGCATAAGCTCCAAGCATCATGGTGATTAAGTGCTGTCACTTTAATGTGGCTCTTGACATTGATACGTGACCTCTGACATAATGTGAATTATGCACTTACATTTTAGATTCCAAGGGCAAATGACACCTAATGAAGTAATATGCTCTGGCTGCTTCCTACACCCAAGAAATAATAACTGGAGAAATGAATGTGATGTGTGCTGCCACATGTAATAGTCACTGTGGATGGATTTTGATTTCCTCTCCTAAGTGTCTTTTTAAAAGGCGCCATTGAATGAGATATGGTAATGCATGTCTACATCCCCAGCTGCTTGGAAAGCTGAGGCAGGAGGACTGAAAGTTTGAGGGTGGCCTGAGTAACTTATTGAGACCTTGTTTCACAACCAACCAGCCAACAAACTAACCAAGCAAGCAAGCAAACAAATAAAGGCTGGGCTGTATTCAGCTGCAGAGTGCTTGCCTAGCATGCAGGAGGTCCGAGGTGCAGCCCTCCGTGACTGAAAAACAAAGAGTGCCGGTGATGGTCCATAAGAGGCCCGAAGCGAGCCTGTAGAGAAGCATTTTCGAGACGAACTGGCATCAGCGTCACCTTCCAAGCGCATAGCTAAGGGTGACCCTGTCAGGACAGTACCACTTGGTGACTTTGCAGAATGACAGTGTTTGTGGATGTGGGGTATCCTGGGCAAATAGTCCCCAGGGCTGGCTTCTGGACTGTGTCTGATCACTAACTGCCTGTGGTGTCTGCAGCAATCTCTCCCATCTCTCATGACCTTACTCTCTCGTCTGTGAAATGGGATAGTCTCTTCCCGTTTCATTATAGTATGGACTTCACAGACACTGTTTTATCACTGTCCTGAGGGATCTGACACCAGTTTGTGAACTGTCCGAGGTGCTGTTTTGTTTGCTGGTGTGACATCATTGGTGTATTTGTTCACTTCTGATGTGTGATCCTTGTGAACCCATGGTTAACACTGAGTCAAGCAGAATCCCAGGGTATTTTAAACCTGGTCCATGAGAAAGAACTTCCATAAACCACTGGAAAACATAGTTTAAAGGGGGTGGGTATGGTAGCCTATGTCTGTAATTCCTGGAGGCTGAGGCGGGAACATTGCTATGAGTTGGAGGCCAGCCTGGGCTACTCTGTGAACTCAAGGCCAGCCTGAACTGCAGAGTTAAACCGTTTCAAAAAGACAAAAAGAGACGGGGAAGGAGGTAAGGAGGGGGTGAAAAAGGAACAGAGATGTACCTGGACCACGGAGCAGGTGATCACTGCGCTGCAGCTGTGTACCAGTGAGAAGGGAAGCGAGGGGAGGCGTGGGCGGGGACAGGAAAGCAGAGGGCAGAGCACATAGCTGTCCTTTTTAAACTAACTTCTACTTATGCAAGGCAAAATATTCAACTTTCCAGTTCTGTCTCCCCAATTAACAATTCAGGTTTAACCCTCAGCCTGTGAGTACATTCTACCGTTTTTTCCCCACCTTATGACACATGGTCTTGCTATGTAGTCTACAGTAGCTTTGAATTTACTATGTGGCCTATGCTGGCCTCAAACACATGAGAATCCTCCTGTTTCAGCCTCCCAGTATTAGGATTACAGGCATGCACCACTACACCTGGCTAAGTGGATTTTTTTTTTTTTTAATGAGGACGCAAATGTAGTAAGGGCATTTAAGATTAAAACTGGTCAAATGGCTTTGTTTTTATTATTTGGGTTTAAATGACTGCCGTTTGATTAGTAGGGATTATCCAGTTTTGGATGCCCGAGCAAGGGGATAACAGAACTATTATTTATATCTGCAATCCATAAAAGATTTCTGTAAACACGTGCCTTCAAAAATCTGGGTTACAGAAAACCCTCAGATTTCGTGGGAGATTATGGGCACACTACCCCCTACTGGGCAAATCTGGAACTGTTTATTTGTGGACGGTCTCTTCTGAGGAAGGTGGACGGTGGAAAGGTCCTGTTCACAGGACCTTGAGATTTTGTCTTGTTCAGTAAGCAGGGAGGGGGAGAGAGAGAGACAGAGAGACAGAGAGACAGAGACAGAGAGAGAGATTGCTTGCCTTGACTGAAGAAGAGATATTATGCATCAAAATCGTGATTTCTGAATTACAAGCTACAAAATGGGGGGAGCCTCTGAAGGTTCTTCTGAATGGAGGAGGGGTTCTTATTTATCTACTCAGGCAGACATTTGTGGGACAGCCCCACATGCCAGCCACTCACTAAGGGCTAAGCACTAGGCAAAGATGAATACGTATCATTTGGATCTCGATCTCAAGCGGCACGGAGTCTCCAAGGTGAAGTTAGATAATTGTACGGGGAACCATAACATAATAATAATGTATGACAATGGGACATGATTCAGTTACTAAAATCAGTGGTATGGATGGATATTCCATATGTTATTCTCAACAAGAGGCCCTGGAGACAAAGAAGGGATGACTGACTGTATCATTCTATTTATATGCTGATACTCTGGAATTTCAGTTCTGGCGCAAAAGTAACCTGTACTGATAGAAATCAGATAAGTGGTTGAGTGTGAGGGGTTGATTGGCTGCAAATGAGAAACTTTCCATGGTGTGGGCTACACAGATGAGTACCTTTGTCAAAATTTATCTGTTTCACTTAAAATTTATAAATTTTATTCTGTATGAACTATACCACAATAATGTTTAATTAAATATTAGGAAATGATAAAATATAAAAAGTTAATACACCATTGTCAGCAAGATACTTAATTTGCAATTGGTCACTTTTAAATTATGCCAGTTAGTAATTAAGATATTGCTTAACAAAGTAAGTAAAAACCTAACTAATAAAGAATTACATTTGTAGTCAAAAATGAACAAGAAGAGACATGGTAAAGTGAGTCACTCTCATCTGCTCCCTGAAGGGTGGTGAATGGAGAGAAGTGGGTAAAGAAAATTGTCAAAGAACAAAATAGTGATGGGAGAATTTTCCAGAACTGATGAAAGATATGAATCTGCAGACATAGACAGCACATGTGCACCAACTAGGGTAAGTAAAAATGTGTATTCCCATTCATAGATTTGATCCACCATAGAAAATAATTAATGGCAGGGATGTTAGTAGAAACAGAAAAATTAACAAACTAAGAGAAGTCAAGACAACTGAGTGATGCAAAGGGGATTCACAAAGAAAGACTGATTAATAATTTCTCCAATTAAACCTCTGTGGTGTCCTGAATATGCTTACATTTTCATTACCCATAGCACTTTTACTTTAAAACCCATCTCAGGTTTTCTCTGATCTCTAAAAAGTATTCTTTTTTCAAAGGAGCTTTCAACAAGACTGTAACATTGTAAAAGGAATTACAGTAGGTCTGAAATATAGTTTATTTCCTATTTTAGTGAAAATAGAAAGAATGTTCCTTGATAGATAAAATTTCTCGTAAAATCTTGTTATAGAAATGGACAGAGTAGAATTTTTCACTCCTGTGTAGAAACCACGCAAGACAAGATCTCTATAAACAAGAAAAAAATTACAGAAATGCAAAAACAAAAACACTGGTAGATTTGGAGCCATTTAAAAATAGAATAGAAATCTTGTCAAACATTGGTGACAATGGGAATAATTAGTTTTGGACATCTGATTTTATTATTCTATAATCATTTATGTAACTATCTGCTTATATCACACATTTGTATAAGTTCTTCACATTCATTAAGATTTAAGGGATAATTTTCCTATGAGTAGACAAAAAAGTCAGGAAGAAGGGAAGGAAGAAAAGAAAGAGTTACAGAACAATAAAGCCAGGGACGAAGCATTTTCTTTCTGTCTGCCTGAGTCTGTACCCTTGTCCTTACTTACTCTTGCCATTGGCAGGCAGCCAGAGGCCACAGGTTTGGTTATTAAGCAAATTCCTTCCTGATTACTTGAAAGGATTTTGGCTCTCTCTAATCCAGGAGAAATGTGGTCATTTCCATCCATCTATTTACTCTGTTGGGGTTAGGGGCCTAGCAAGGTCATGGCGTGCTGAAAGGGAATCTCTTGCCTCGTTTTCTCTAAATCAATTACAGCTTCAGGGTTTAGGGCATCACCTGCCTTTGAGCTGATCAAACTTTACTTAAGAGGCAATGCAGTTAATTTCCCACCCCTGGAAGGTTCAACTTGCTTTCAGACACACAACATATAGGCAGAGAAAGATCTGCTTCCTGGGTGAATGAGCCCCCAGTGACTTCATATCATCACAGATTTTGAGTCCATTTCACTTACCTCCTACCCAAGAATTCCACTTTTATTGCTTACAAGTCAGTGGTATCATAGTGAGAAATTTACTTAATTATATGATCCCCATGCTGAAAAGGAAGAAGTAGATTAAACAGTTGCTCCTCTTTTGTATTTATTTTTCTATCTTTTTGGGACAGGTTGTCGCTATGCAGCTCAGGCTGGCCTTGAGCTCCCTTTGTAGCCCAGGCTGGTCTTGAGCTTGCCACAGTCCTGCCTCAACCTCCCAAGAGCTGGGGTTATAGGCGTGTGCCAACGCGCCTGGCTCCACATTGCTCCTCTTAAAGGTAGACTGTCAAAGAAATCTTTCTGTACTTTCCTTAGCACTGTAAAAGAAAAAATATTTGAGTTTGTTGAGATCTTGAACCAAACTTTCGGGGAGCACCTTCTCAACTACTACTCAACTGCTTTTCATCTTTTTTATTTGGCTCGTCCAGGGTGCCTGGTGTTCATATGTGCTAGCAAATGTGACCTTTTGTCTTTCTGCATTTTTTTACATTAAGTGAATTTTTTAAGTGTAATTTACAAAAAAATTTTGGAGACACGATTTTACTACATAGCCCATGACAGCCTAAAACCTGCAATCCTTCTGCTTCAGCTTCCTGAATGCTGGGATTGTGGGCATGCATCACCATGCTTGCTTACATTAATTTTTTTTTTTTTTGAGACAGGATCTTGCCATGTAGTTCAGGCTGGCCTTGTACTTGTGGTCAGCCTCCAGCTTCAGCTTCCCAAGTGACTGGAAATACAGGTGTGTGCCACCAGGCCCAGCTTTCATTAATAAAAAAATTTTTCCCTATAGTTTTTCAGTTTTACTCCCATGTTTTTTTTTTATTTTAAAAAAATAAAAGTACAAAAACATATTGACAAACATACACCAATTAGCATAAAAAATAGTACAATCACATCTATAGACAAGGTGATATGGTCTCAACAGTGGTTATTGCTTTATCCATTGATATCTTCGAAGTGTAAATATATGAACCCATATACAGACATGCAAATTTAGTCAGACAATTAATCCTCTCAACAACAGAAAAAACACAAAAACCAAAAATCCAAAGACAAAAAAACAAAACAGGCAAACAACAACAACAGCAACAACAACAACAACAAAAAAAACCAATAGTTGCTGCTTTACATATTGATTTCTTCAAACTGTGTGTTTAGGATAACACATACAGACATACAAGATTGATCAAATAACCAACCCGTCATCGATTATTGCTTAGCATTAAGTGATATAATACAATAGTAGAACCATGTTAGCCCTCCTGCATATATGTATATTCATATACACATACATACATTTTTGTCTTTTTCTTTTCTCCTTTCCTTCGTCCCATCTGTTCTTTGTTTTTGAACAGATTTCCTTCATGTCTCTTAGTTTATATTCCCACGCTCGGGTTCTTACACCAGTGATACAATGCTTTGCCTGCACATGTATCGCTGATTTATTTCACTTATGAGTATGGACTCCAGTTTTGACCACTTGCCTACAAAGTCCCAAAAACTGCCTTTCTTTATAGCTGAATAATATTCCATTATATAAAAATGCCACAATTTTTTAATCCAGTCTTCTGTGGATGGGCACTTGGGTTGCTTCCACATTTTAGCTATTACAAATTGTGCTGCTGTAAACATGGGTGCACATATATCAGAGTGATATGATGTTTTCAGATCTTCTGGGAAAATACCCAGAAGAGGAATAGCTGGTTT